>CM076682.1:146265662-146270662 GCA_038501925.1 Xenopus petersii
ATTTTGGCAGTAAATAGAGAAGAGTGGGATAGGGTGAGATAGTAGAGCAGGATGAATCCTGGTTGTGTAGGACAGAGCAAACCAAAGTTTTCCCAGAGAGACCATGCACATAAGGTTATTGAATGTTTGTAAAATAACGAGGTTCTGTTAAGTAAACTAAGAGTGCTTACATTTGATCTTGTTACAAGTTAACCATCAATTCAGGCCCACTTAAGGTAAACTGAGATGGTGAGACTTTCTGAAACATCTGGAGTGGCCAATGGTGCTTAAGGAGTGTACATGTACATTAACTATGTTTTCTCTAACCTCACCAAACCAAAACCCTTCATCCTCACTCTGAGATAATGGGATATAACCAGATCTGAACTGGAGAACAGATGTCAGCAATGTTTTGGTTGCAGTGCATGTCAAAGCAGCTGTTCCTAAACTGAGATGGAACAAACCAAATGTTTAGTAGTGGCATGAAACATTTTTTTTCAGCTAGAAACTGATAAAAAAAAAAAGCATAATTTGCACATTTTGATCAGTTTTCTCGAAGTTTAATATTTATATATATATTGGCCCCATGTGTAAATGCATATAGGGCACTTTCATTTCCTGGTGTTATAGGTCCTTTAAGCTCTGGGAGTTTTCCTACATATTGCTAATATTAACCGGTGTCTTCAATGAATAAAACGATTTCTTTTATCTAATGGTCTTCTATTTCTTAAGAGCTCCTTTGCTATCAGATACTTTTCCATCAGGATTCTCAGGCATTTAATGTAACAGCTATTATTACTCATTCCGAAGTGGGTGACTGTATCAGCCTGCAATCGAAGGATATTCAGTTTAATCGTTCCAGAAGACTCTGAAATACCTTATTTTAAAGAATGCATTCTTAATTCTTTTTTCTAGACATATCTTCTTCGTTCGTTCAGGCAAATCGATTCCTTATATCATTGCTGCCCAACTGGTTAACAAGTATGTTTATGTGAAGAAAGGTTTTGTCCGCTGCTTGCACTGATATAGGCGCATAACAAGGAGCTATGTGATTAAAGGGGTGGTTCAGCTTTAAATTAACTTTTAGTATGTTCTAGAATGGCTAATTCTAAGCACCTTTACAATTGGTCTTCATTATTTATTTTTTTATAGTTTTTGAATTATTTGTGTTCGTCTGCTGCCAGCTTTCACTGACTCCATCTAAAAAACAAATGCTCTGTAAGGATACAATTTTATAGTGATTGCTACTATTTATTACTTATCTTTGTATTTATATTCTCTCCTAGTCATTTTCCACTTTTATTCTTGTAGTCATATTCAATGCATTGTTTCTAGGGTAATTTAAACCCTAGCAACCAGATAACTGACATTGCAAACTTGGAGAGTTCCTGAATAAAAAGCTAAATAACTCCAAAACCACCACCTTTGGGTTCAGGTCCGTATGCTCGAGTATGAAATACAATTACCTGTGGTTCCCTAATAAATACAGTACTGCTGGCAATCCTTCTATTGCGGATGCAACGTTTCGGGGCGTGACCCCTTTCTCAAGCACGCCCCGAAACGTTGCATCCGCAATAAACGAGCAAGGTTTTACCTGCTGGAATTACCCATGTTGTGCCGGTGTGTCCTATTTCTACGTTGTTTCTGAGGTTGCCCATTCCCTCTAGCATCGAGCACCTGGGAGTCGTTGAAGTCTGGACGGCCAGGGTGTGCGAGTGTAAGTCTTTCTTTTGCAATCCTTCTATTGCCCCTTACCTGTCCGTAACATTACCCTGTTATTTAGATGCAGGGAAAAAGCCCTGTTTTTCCACCTGCCCTATGGCACTATGAGTGGACTTGGAAATCTTGCTTGTGTGTACCCTTGGGTGCTCCTTGGCTTGCTATAGATACAAGTATGGCATCCCTTATCTGGAAACCTGCTATCCATAAAGCTCTGAATGGTGGGAAGGTAATCTCAATAGACTGCACTATAATCAAATAATTCTAAATTTTAATACATATTTCCCTTTTCTCTGTAATAATAAAACATACCGTGTACAGGGAGTCCCTGTGTTACAACCTTCCAACTTAAATACAACTCACACTTACAAACGGTGGCTATTTGTGACATTAGGGGGCACATTTACTAAGGGTCGAATATCGAGGGTTAATTAACCCTCGATATTCGACCCTCGAAGTAAAATCCTTTGACTTTGAATATCGAAGTCGAAGGATTTACCGCAAATACTTTGAGCGAACGATCAAAGGAAAGATCGTTTGATCGAATGATTAAATCCTTTGAATCAAACGTTTCGAAGGATTTTAATCCAACGATCGAAGGATTTTCCTTCGACAAAAAAAAGCTTAGAAAACTTATGGGGAAGGTCCCCAAAGGCTAACATTGAAGCTCGGTAGGTTTAAAGTGGCAAAGTAAATAGTCAAAGTTTTTTTTAAAGAGACAGTACTTTGACTATCGAATGGTCGAATAATCAAATGATTTTTAGTCGTAGTCGAAGTTCGTAGTAGCCTATTCGATGGTCAAAGTACCCCAAAAAAACTTAGAATCCTTCACTCAAGCTAAGTATATGTGCCCCTAGGTAACCCGAACCTAGAACTAATGCCAAAGTTCTGGTCTAAGCCCTCTCTTCTGCCTGTAGCAGTCACCTTTGGCTTTGGGTGGAGCCCTCCGCTGCTCAGATGCCACCAGGTCTTAATGCAGGAGAACAAGGGAGAGGGTTCTGGAAGAGCAAGGGGACCGTACGTACCACTGGAACAGAGAATAGGAGTGTAGTGAATGGCAATCTGAGTCAATACCAAGCTGGATAATATGCAATACACAATCGAGAGACAGGAGTTGGGGTCAAGGTCATGTGAAAATACCAAATCATGCAGCGCGGTACAAAATCGATAGACAGGAGCATAATCAAGGTCACAGGCCAAATCTATACAAAGGTATAGAACAAAATCAGGATCAGGAAGAATGGTCAGAAAACAGGCAAGAGTCAGGACAGGCAGCAATCAGGACAAGAATCAGGATCAGGTAAGGTCAAACACGTAATAACAAACTAGTAATTGCACCCAGGAACAATCAGAATAGACCTATGTTGGGCAATGTACACAGAGTACACCGGTGCTTTAAATATTTGAATTTTAGCACCATGCGCAATGACGTCATATGCACGCTGCGTCAAAAACCCGGTAGCAGCAGGGCGCCAAAGGATGCACATCAGCGTGTAAAGAGATTGGCGAGGGTCCCTGCAGAGGTGAGTTTCCTTACACTATTACAGTAAGGTACTTGTTGTTTGCTTGAACATTATTAGCATTTAGCATTAACAAACCACCTGCCCCAATTCCCTCTGGCATGTGTTGTCTAATGCAGAGCACAGAAAGGTAAAAATAAATACTATGTCAAGACAAACATCTGTATACGTCGCATTTAATAGGTACATACAAATTCAAATTAAGAACAAACCTACAGCCCCTATCTTGTATGTAACCTGGGGACTACCAGTACTTGATCCCAACTAAGATATAATTAATCCTTATTGGAGGCAAAACAATCCTATTGTATTTATTTAGGGGGTTAATTACTAATATCCAAATTTATCTCCAGTGCCTAATTTTGCCTTTTTTATTAAATCGTTATTTTTTTCTTGCTTTTTTCCCTAAAAGCTCAATCTTTTAGATTTTTTTCCCAAAAATATCCAAAAAAGTCGGATTTCCAGGCTTAACGAACCAAAGACCACAATAACTTCAATTTGGGATAATTGCCTCTCTCATTGACACATACAGGGCCTCGAGAGGTCTGCGATAGCGGATTTTTGGATTCAGGCTTTTTGCAGCATCTGGGTATAATAAATCTCGAAACATTCTAGTTTTTTTTCCTGAAAAATGTCAAGGTTTTTTCCTTGAAAAATTTGAGATTTAATAGAGAACCCCCCTTAATGTTTAATAAATCTTTAGTCAACTTAAACTATAGAGATCTAAATTATGGAAAGACCCCTTATCCAGGAAATCTCAGGTCCCATTCTGGATAATAGGTCCCATACCTGTATATAAGTTATTTAGAATGTTTAAATAAATCTTTAGCCAACTTAATAGAGAACCAAATTATGGAAAGACCCCTTATCCAGAAAATCCCAGGTCCCATTCTGGATAATAGGTCCCATATCTACGTTATTTAGAATCTCCTAAACTGGTGTTTTCCCATGACTCTGGGACAATTAAAGGGATACTGTCATGGGAAAAACATTTTTTTCCAAAATGAATCAACCAAAGGCCACACACCCCTGCTATTCATTCCTCCCTCCCAAGCAAGGTCTCCTACATACAGTTCAGTCACACACATATAAAAATTGCACACCTACACAAGAACTCTTAAATACAACCATTTGCATGGAGTGGACCCCCTCACCACCACAGACCACACATTTTTAGATCTGAAGAAGACCAATGTGCCGACTGCGGTTTCTTGGCTAGTGCTACAGATATATCCATATTGCAAATGAGCTACAGTGGGAGCTAAACACACAAGTTGCAGTAATGGATGGATAGACAAATTAATTCTAATTGGCCCGGCCAACATATTTCAGACAAGATTACTTGTAACTCGTTTTAGAGGAACAATGAATCACTATTAGTTTTCCCATATGACACACCATCTCGCCATTTCTTATTTAGTGCTGATTTCATCTCATCCTAATGTCTGAACGAGATTACTCTGGTTAGAGGAGTATGAAGTGCAGCTCCATCACAGACTGACCTCGCTGTAGCTTTTCCACTGCTTGTCAAGCTCGATGCTCTCAGAAAGTGTAAAGAACAGGTTCAACTCCCATAGGAATACATATATGTCAGCTCTTGTTATGCTTCACTCTAACAGGCTGCAGGCCAAAGGCTCGAGGTTGTTGCTTCCCCATATGTCACATACTACTTCTCTGGCCCAGATCACTTCATCTACTTTTCTATACCAATATTAACAATCTAGATGTATTTAGCTGGGACACAGAAATTGTATTTCATCAGCAGCATCAACCCTCACACTA
>CM076682.1:146873162-147133162 GCA_038501925.1 Xenopus petersii
AATTCAGATTCAGATACGATAATAAGGTTAATTTCTTTCCTGCTGTCACTAAATCCACATTAGTAGTCTCTTTTCAGCTTGACACAAATTAATGGTTTTAATTCTAGACACTTGTCACAGTGCTCACTAGCCTTTCTTCTAATTAAAATGGATGATGCTTCGTGCTCATGAAAGACTGGAGTTCATTTTTCTCCCCTTCCCGTTGTTACATTCCTATTCATTAGAGACTCAGCGGAGAAAATGGCTTCCAGCACCCAAGATAGAGGGAAAGAGAAAGATAAGATGCTGCCAGTGATGTGACATATGGGAAAATGTGCCTCTCCCCAGGGGTGTTGTATTACGGAGCCTGGTGGGGATATATGGCAGTACATCTCTTTAATTACTGTAGTACACAAATGGATTTGTTACAAGAAATCCTGATTAGTAGGCCAATCCATTTTGGCACCAGAAGCCTGAACAGATTTCTAATCAATGTGTGGCACACCCATCTGATATAAATCTATATTAAAGCATAGATTAGCAACCTTCATTGCACCAGATGCTATTGAAGCACCCAGTGGCTGCCTTTGGGTTTTGGGAGGAATAGATCTGGAAACATTTGCTTTATATGGTACTAACAAAGCGCTGATCAGCAGGTTGCAGAAGTCACCGAATTCCTTGTCCTCATGAAGAGCAAGATCCATTCTTACACCCCACAGTTTTAGGTATTCTTGAGGTTTTTCACTGTCATGCTGAGTGTTTGTGAATAATTGGGGAAGCAGATACTTAAAGGAGAACCAAACCCTTAATTATAAAAACCCCTAATCCCCTATCCTACATAGACCCCCCCATGCTCCCCCCAGCCTAAGTGTTACCCCCAGTAAATGCCCCTACCTCTTTACTTACCCTTCGGTGCAGATTCTGTGCAGCAGAGTTCACAGGCGCCATCTTCTCCTCTGTAATCTTCGGGAAGACAGCAGTGTAACGGCGCATGCGCAGTTGGAGCAATCATACGTTTGTGACAACTGCGAATGCGCCGAAAGGGATGGAAATTGCCGGAAGAAGACGCAAAGATTACTGAAGAGAAGATGGCGCCCGTGAACTCCGCTGCACAGAATCTACACAGAGGGGTAAGTAAAAGGGTAGGTGCATATACCAGGGGTAAAACCTAGGCTGGGGGGAGCAGGGAGGGGGGTCTATGTAGGGTAGGGGGGTAGGGTTTTGTTATAATTAAGGTTCTCCTTTAAGCTGGCCATAGTCGTGCAGATATATCCGTATGTCCAACACACGTCGTTTCTTGCAATTTCTCAATCTACCACTGAGCATTCCGATAAAATAATGTAGAACAATGAACAAATCAAACAATGGTTTGGCCATGAATTGACAGGTAGTTATGACAAATAGTAGTGACAGTCACCCATTGATATTGTAAGAGATATTATCGTTAACCGACAGAACCTGTTCGACTAAACGACTGATCGCCATGAAATGTTGGGACACGAAAAATGTGGACAATCCACACACGTTTCAAAAATCATACAAAACAAATATTTGAAGGACTCTATCTTTGCGTCTACGGCCAGCTTTATGGACACATTTAACTTCAATTAAAAATCTAAAACTTCACAAAATACAAAGTAACTGTATAAAGTGCAAGATCAGAATTTCTTTTGGAATGGGGAATATCGCTCTTTTCTACAAAACACAGTTAATAGCACTTCTCCGGTAGAATCCTGCATTGAAATCCATTCAAAAGGACAAATGGATTTTTTTTTATATTTAATTCTGAAATTTGAAGTGGGGCTAGACGTGTTCTTAGCTTCCCAGGTTCCCTAAGGCATGTGACTTGTGCTATGATAAACTTCAGTCTCTCTTTACTGCTGCATTGTAAATTGGAATGATGTCATCCCCTCCCTTACCCCCCCAGCAACTCCCCAACACCTACATTGTTAAAAATGCTCCCATGCCTCTCCTAGTGGTAGATATGGGAATAGAGCTCAACAGTAAAACACCAAAGTCCAACCACAACTCCTCAAGATACACTGAGTATGAGAAACAATCGCTCATCTAAAAGCAGTTTCATTGGATCAGGTACAATGCCCTGAAACAGCTACCTACACATCATATTTCAACTAAAAAATAAATTTATTGGTTTAAGAATACAATTTGAAATGGTAGAATGAATTATTTGCAATGTATGTAGTGTAATTTAATAATCAAAACTACACCATGAAATCAGAAATGGAAAGATTTCCTTTAGGAAATACGCCATATTATGGATTTGCTCTTTTCCAGCAAGGCAACTGGTTAAATAATAATTAAAAAAAAAAAACACAAATATGGTAAATACTATTATTCAGTGGTTGTTAGGCAGCAGTCATTAATTTGCTTGGCCCGTCTGCAGTCAATATGAGCAAATAGAAGCAAAAGATTGTTGTGAGCAAAAGTTGATTATTATTAGAAAGATGATGTCGGGGAATGGTATTCGGTTCTATAATATGGTGGGTATAATTGATTTTTTTAATGGACCATTTGCTTGTACTTTTGGCCCCCACAGGATTTTTGTTTGATGCAGCTTGCACACATTAAATTCATTATTGCCAACCCATTTCCCAGAAGTATTACATCATTAAAGAAATAAAGCTTCACGCAGAATGGAAATATGCATTAAATCGACAATTCTAAATGAACTTGGATATCGAAGGAACATGTTATCCAACGAGAAAGGCCCTCACCCAAATTCCCTAGGAAAAAAACAAACACAATACAGATCTTTAGCCAGCTATGTTTGAGCCCATCAGCTGACAAAACAGCTAATACAGCACCAAATTGGTTCATTTAAAATACAATCAGCAGTTGCAGCAATCCTTGTTCCAAATCAAGAATTCAGTCACAGCCAAAAGTACCTAAAAAACAATTCTAAAATCCCATTCTCAGTTATAAAAAAAACTCACTGCTCAGTCTCTGGAAGCAACTTCTGCACAACAACTATTTAGTGGAAGTTAACAAAATGGGTTTCTATGAGCGAGCAGCCACACTCAAGTCTAACATCATCATGTGCAAAGGAAAGTGCCAGCTGGAGAGGAGCTGAGGTCCCTGGGTTTCCCCATCTGGACGGATGAGTCTGGGCTTGGCAGATGCCCAGAGAACATTACCTGACTGAATGTGGTACGGCAGCTGTAAAGTTTAGTGAAAGATCAATATTAGGCAGGGGCTGTATTCATTGTTTGGTCTACAGATCGTGGTTTCAGAGAAAGCAAACCTTAATACTACAGTGTATAATTATGTTCTTCCAACTGTGTAGCAAAGATCTGGAGAAGACCCTTTCCATGTTCATGTCCCCATGCACAAACTGAAACCCATACAGAAAATGGGATGGGAGCAGATTGTGATGACCTGAACAAAGCCATGAGCTCAACACAAATAACATCTGTGGTCTTAACTGGAACACAGTCACCCCAACCTGACTAATCCTGCCCATAAGGAAAAACTGTTTCATGAAAGCAAAGAGGAACATCTGCAAAGGTTGTTTTCTATGCAGGGTGCCTATCCCCATACACCCGTGTTTTGCACAAGGCCCTCAAGCAGCTCAACGTAATCTGCTTTAGAGATGGGTTATTAAAAACGTCATCTGATTTTACAGGGTCACTTGCCTGCCAAGCACTACTTTGAAGTTTGTGGTAATTATAGGGCTACTACTATTTCCCGTGCTATGATTCTGCATCTGACATACTACGAGCATCAACCCAACTTCAACCTAATCAGATTTTATTATGAACTCTATGGGGAAAAAATATGTGGCAAAAAAGAAAATGTAAGCGCACAAAGGTTTCTTTCTGTGTATTTATATTTGTTGGTAGTCATGGGAACAATAGAGCAATTAAAAGGAAGAAAGAGGTCACAAAGGACCAAAACGTTGAAGGACTCATCAAGTAGGAAAGGTGGTCCGGATTCTCCTGCCACAAACATTCAAACTGTAATCGATAGCAGAATGGGAAATGGGCACTCCAAAGGATTCCACAAAGGATCACAAAAAATATTAAAAGTAAAATGCTTTATTCAAAGTTGCGTTAAAAAAAAATCACCATCTCCTTCTGCCCTACACGTTTCGTGTCCAAAACCGTAAGCAATAGCAGAATGGGCACCACAAAGGATTACACAAAGTTTCACAAAAATATAAAAGCAAATGATTATTCAAAGTTGCATTAAAAAAAATCACCATCTCCTTCCACCCTACACATTTTGCGTCCCACAAAACGCATAGGGCGGAAGGAGATTTTTTTTAATGCAACTCTGCATAAAGCATTTTATGTTTACATTTTGTGTGACACTTTGGAGTGCCCATTTGCCCACTCTGCTATTGCTTATAAATGGGAACTGCTATGCACCTTGTATGGGAAAAGAGCTTTCTCTTAGCCAATGCACTAGAAACAAATACAAGTGACTGTACTACTACTATCTCTTTAAAGGGATTCTGTCATGATTTTTATGTATTTTTTTATTTACATATTATACTGTTTATACTGCAAATAATTCAATCTACAATATAAAATTGAATTCCTGAACCAGCAAGTGTATTTTTTTTAGTTGTAATATTGGTGTGTAGGTGCATCTCAGGTCATTTTGCCTGGTCATGTGCTGTCAGAAAGAGCCAGCACTTTGGGATGGAACTGCTTTCTGGCAGGTTGTTGTTTCTCCTACTCAATGTAACTGAATGTGTCGCAGTGGGACCTGGATTTTACTATTGAGTGCTTTTCTTAAATCTACCAGGCAGCTGTTATCTTGTGTTAGAGAGCCGCTATCTGGTTACCTTCCCATTGTTCTGTTGTTAAGCAGCTGAAGGGGAAAAGGGGAGGGGGGTGATATCACTCCAACTTGCAGTACAGCAGTAAAGAGTGACTGAAGCTTATCAGAGCACAAGTCACATGACTAGGGGCAGCTGGGAAACTGACAATATGTCCAGCCCCATGTCAGATTTGAAAATTAAATATAAAAAAATGTGTTAGTGCTTTTGAGAAACGGATTCCACTGCAGAATTCTGCTGATGCAGCACGGATGCATTTTGAAAAAAAAAAAAAAATTGGCGGGCCACATCGCAGAAGCCAAAGGAAATGTAAGTTTTTACTGGAGGGCAAGGGCTTTTGTAAAAGGTATTACAAATAACTGGCAGCTACATTGCCGGTAAATTTGTAATACCGGCCCCACCAGGTGTTTTACCGGCTAGGCCGGTAAAATACCGGTGGGTGGCAACCCTAACTGAGTTACAGGTGCCCGGGCAGGAGCACAGGAGGTACGTGCAACGAGGGTGTACATTTTTTGCCAAAACCTGCTAAACCTGTTTCATTGAATTGAACCAGGGAGTCCCTCAGCTGATGCTCACTGGATGCTTTGTCAAATGCTCAGCGATATGCTGCGGCCAGTTAATTGCTGTACAGTAGTCGCCTGTGTGACATTAACCTACTGCGAAACACTGCGCCACAGACAGACATAAAGGGAGAATTGATTGTGTGGTCATTTTAACTTCTCCAACTGACAAAGAAATAAAAAACTCAAGTTTGCTCTTATGGAAAGGGCAGAGAGAGCTCGGCAAATACACTGGTGTCAGGTTATCCAAATAGAATCCGTCAAACAGTGCGCTGCTAATTTCTGCCAGAAAGGCAAACAGCAAGTGCAGCTTATTAAAGATCACATATTGGGATTTCTTCTTCGTTTTTTTGGATGTTAAAATGGCAAATCGCTGTACTTAATTCAGAGCTATTGATTTTACAAGCCTCAATATAGAAAGAATCAATGATTTCTGGGAGAAATAACAGAGCAACTTTCAGAAGGAGAATTTGGCTCCAATTAGGAAGACAGTCTACAGGCTTGAGGGCTCAGTTCTAATGCGATATC
This sequence comes from Xenopus petersii, assembly GCA_038501925.1. Classification (NCBI taxonomy): domain Eukaryota; kingdom Metazoa; phylum Chordata; class Amphibia; order Anura; family Pipidae; genus Xenopus; species Xenopus petersii. Next base: position 146,879,034 of record CM076682.1, read on the forward strand.
GGAACCGTTCCTGGCTGCAAACGCATTTCACTCTAGATGGGATATGTAAAGTGTATAGCGGCTGACTAGACTAAGGAACATGTAGCTGCAGAGATAAAACTCAACATTTATTTTCCCTATTTTCACCAGATTTTTAGATTATATGGAATCCTAAACATGTGAAGAATAAGGCAAGAGGCCACGTTGGGGCACAAGGCTGATAAGGCCTTCTGGTGTCTGTATGTAGGGTTGCCATCTGTCTGGTATTCAGAAGGGCTGTCAGGGTAAAAAATGCCTGTCTGGATTTCCTAATTAGTAAATCCACCCAGGGCTTTAAAACGAATTACGCAGTGATCATCGAATTGGTTATTGCCACATCATAACCACTTCCTGACGTTATGGACATCCCATTGACCGTTAGCCGTCCCACCTCCTGACATCATCAATCTGCCACAATTAGGCTTGGACGAATTTGACCCGTTTAGTTTCGGCAAAAATTCACAGCCGGTGAAATAATTTGACGCGTGGCAACATTTTTGTTGACGCGCAATGCCATAGAAGTGTATGGCCGTCATTTCTGCGGCGAAACATATCGCCCATCCCTAGCACAATATCTAAAATGAAAGCCAGTGCCAAAGGCACAGAAAGCAGACAAACGGATACATAGGGCAATATTGTTTTACAATGTTACCACCATCTTTGCTCAAAGGGAATGGTCAAACCCTTCCAGTTTTTCCCACCACCAAAGGCAGAGCAGAAAGAATGGTTTTAAACTTTCCTTTCAAAAACTTTTTTAGGTGGGTACTCACAAACAAATGTTTTCAACTTGCATATATAAATCTCATGAAGCTCGTCTCCTGATATAAACTGTAGAGTGACATGAAGCAGCAAAGAGTGTAAAAATACCTTTTTTTATTTTTAAAATAAATATTGAAATGCCCTCACATGGTATTCTCAAATTAAAAGCATATCTATGCCTCGTCCTCCTGGGACCTCCCCCTGTGGAATATCCGCACAAAGTTTTTTAAGGATTTAAAAAAAAAAAAATTTAAAAAAGGATTTAAAATGGACTCTGCATTCCTTCCTCGTGCACACCAACAGGGAGCCCTCCAATGGCGTCACCTGCCTTACGCGTTTCATCTTTCTCCGAGGCTTGGTTTTGCTGTGCATGCCTCCCTACTTTAGACGTGTGCACACCAGTGCTCTATGTTTTACTCTTTCAGCAGTTAACATTCTCTTCTCCATTGGATACTATTTTGCCAGAGATGGTCCTCCTTTGGCGCTGGCTTTCACTTTAGATTTTGTGGTTCGGACTTGAAGGGATACAAGTAGGAGCCGGCTAAGGATTGTGAACGCAATTGGACATTGGGACTACACTATTTGGATATCATCAGTCTGGCCCCATCATCCGTCCACCCCTCCCCCACGTCATCCGTCAGCCCCCCTGATGTCATCACCAACGACGTCATCATCTGTCCGCCCCTTTGCCTGGACTACGTAAGGGTCAGAAGGTGACAACCCTATCTTTCCGTTTTCTGGCATTTCTCCATAGGTTTATGTGTGTGTCCAATGGTACGTAAACACAAGCATATAGTTATTACACCTACACAGAGCTCTACAGTTGAGCCATACAATCACTGCAAACTAAAGGTCAACCATTGCTCAGTTTGCCTTTGTATAAGCAAAGCCAACAGACTCCTGACTTTTAAAGCCTTGTGGTACAATCAGGCACCTATATCCGTTCAATACTGAGGAGTTTGAATCAGGCTACCAAGGAAGTCCCTGCAATCATCATGATAAATAATTCCCCTAGCTTGCAAGTTTAACTTCCAAACTAGAGGAGAAATATCAGAGGGACTGAACAGAAAAATAAACAATTCACAGGAAAGAAAACACCAGCCTGGCTTTTACATGACTTTCTAGTGCCAGTATCAGTGACCTTAGCAACTAGGGATGAACCAGGATTCGATTCGGGATTCAACCTTTTTCAGCAGGATTCGGATTAATCCAAGTGCCTGTCTGAACCGAATCCAAATCCTAAAAATCACATGACTTTTTGTCACACAGACAAGGAAATGAAAAAATTGTGTGTGCCTTTGTTTCACTAATTTACATATGCAAATAAGGTTTGGATTTTGTTCAGTATTCAACCAACTATTTCATAAAGGATTCGGATTCAGCCAAATCCCCAAATAGTGGATTCGGCGCATCCCTATTAGTAACGGAGTTGAATTTTGAGTTCCAAGTGGGAAAAAGTTACAAACAAATGACAAAACCACTATAGTTCTAGAATAAAGACCAGTTGTAAAGCTGCTTTCCCTTACTGAGGGAGCAGTAAACACTATCCAAAAATATTTCATAAAACCCAAGAATATGTACGAGAACCACTAAAAACCTGATAATTTTATTCTGAAATAAGCAAATCCCAAAGACTATACCAGATTAGAACGATTCAACTAAAACACAGGGGGGGGGGGGGACCTTATTCATTTTAACAGTTATCACACCCTCTAGTTGAACATTGATGTATTTATATATATATATGCTGGGGCACAAAAACAAGCTGATATTTTAAAACTTCTCTCGTTCTGAACTTTCAAAAAGGTTATGTCAAAAGGTTTCAAGCGCATGCCGGCTGGGAAGTAATAAGCTAATGAAGCAGCGAAGTCTACCTCTCCTGTTCTTGCCTCATGCGCATTCTTTCATCTTCTGAAGGGTGGGCTTCTTGAGCTTTCATTTTCCATGATCCCCCGTGATCAATCTTGTCATCTTTTCGATGTTTGCCAAACCTGTTAAGAACAAGGGGAATTCTAAAACCTGTCTGCAAAATGATAGGGTGACAAAGAAGGTCTTGTGGAGGGGGGAAGGGGTACGCCTTCTTTTGTTTCTTACCAACAATTTAAAGTTGGCTAATTAAGTCTCCTGTTTGTGTAATGTATTCGGCCAGTTATTTATACTTAAGAAGTCATAGTTTGCATGCTATTATTGTTGTTTAGTGGACTGTGGTTGATACTCTCATGCACTTTATTATACGTCCGTTTTAGGTGTAAGGAGACATGCACTGGAACGGTACAGCCTCTTGGGGTTAGAACGGCAAAATTAGAAGTAGGATCTACAGGAGGGAATGTTTGAGTATCCTGAAGAAGAATCAAGTACCATCTCTAAATACACAGACATGTTGACTTCTCAAATGAGATTAACTTGTAGCTATGATATTTTAATAGGGATGCACCGAATCCAGGATTCAGTTCGGGATTCGGCTTTTTTCAGCAGGATTCGTATTTGGTCGAATCCTTCTGCCTGGCCGAACCAAATCTGAATCCTAATTTGCATATGCAAATTCGAGGCGGGGAGGGAAATTGCGTGAATTTTTGTCACTAAACAATGAAGTAAAATATTTTTCCCCTTTCCACCCCTAATTTGCATATGCAAATTAGGATTCTGATTCGGTTTGGTATTGGGCCGAATCTTTCGCATAGGATTCGGGGGTTCGGCCGAATCCAAAATAGTGGATTTGGTGCATCCTTAATTTTCAAACATTAACCATACAAGGGATAATCTGTTCCTTTGACTAGATATGGCTGCCCACATGATGGATGACCATGGTAGCCTACGATAAATGACCCCTTGCGAAGTTCAAACAGCTTGTCCAATGGAAACTGATTGGAAAGTTGGGTTGCTTTGGGCCAACAAAGAAAATACTGTTAAAGCCTCATTGATATAGTCATTCTGAACTTGCCAATGGAATAAAGACCCTATAAAGGCTGACCCAGGCCATGCTGAAAAAATGTTAGAGGGCATCGCTTGAAGCAACACAGATTCCACAGAAAGTGCCGCCTTTACATTCCGTGTGTGTGATGACTTTAAAACACAACAAAAAAAAAAAATGCAAATAAAATCTCAATTTAATCTGTTAAATGGGCTAAACTTGCTGCGTTACTGATGAGATCATTGTAGCCTGCCAAATTACCTACGGATTTCATTAGGACGGCAAGCTATTGAAGAAACATCCATTAGTTGATTAATGAAGAAAAACAAAAACTGATTAAGACATAAAAAGTTCTATAGTGTTAAATTGAGTATGAATGGGAGAAAAGAGAAGAAATAAGCTTAATTTATTAGCTAGCCTGGGTATATCTTGCAAAAAAATCTCACTGTGCTACAATTTTCTCTCCCTAAGGTCATTAAGGAAAATAGTACAACGGAATCAGCAGATCATTTCTTTTTAACTCTTTCCAGGGAGGGGCAGGGGTCCATACGTACGAATCCAGTGTCTTTTTTATCTGGGAATAAATATACAGTAGCTGCCTTGTTAGCAATCTTTTGTTTTGTTAGTGGAAATGTTGCTCAAGATCTGAGAGTAGAGTCAGCTCAACAATGCAAACCAAGACTCACAGACTATAAAATCCACCGTTAAATTATACCTTAAACTACAATATCAGAATATCAGTTCCCAAATCATAAGTTGCACAGTTTACATATGTATTCTTTGGCCATTTTGTCCAACAATCACTCAGTGTGACCAAAAGACATTGCTCTCTATAGAAAATGATCATTTATTTTTTAATTAAATTGATTCCCTACAAAGTCTTCCTTGTGTTCTTGACTCAAACATATCTGTCCTGCTTGCCCATTTGCAAGGTGTGGGCCTGTTACCCAGAATGCTCTAGACCTGGGGTTTTCTGGATAACAGATCTCTCCATAATTTAGATCTTCATACTTTAAGTCTACTAGAAAATCATGAAAACATTAAATGAACGAAATAGACTGTCTTTGCTTCCAATAAGGATTAGTTATGTATTCGTTTGGATCAAGTACAAGGTACTATTTTATAATTACAGAGAAAAAGGAAATCATTTTTTAAAATTTGGAATATTAGGATAAAATGGAGTCTATGGGAGATGGCCCTATGTAATATGGAGTTTTCTGGATAACAGATCCCATACAACGGATCACTGGAAAACAAAACCTGCGGGTAATGGATAACGTTCTTGCCTGCCCATGCTCAACATATACAACTAGTACACAAAGCCGGGGAACACGGAGTTCGTTTTGATGTAAAATTCTCTTTTTTTGCAGCCAAAAGCGTCTCTCCGTTAATTGCTTGAAGCCCTGCTAATTTCTCTTGATGTGGAAGGTATGATTTGAATAGAATAAAGGACAATTAAGTTGTTGATGGCAATTAACGCAGTTTGATGGCTTGATTGCAAGAAAACCAAGAAAATATTGTAATGTAGGACAAGCAAGGGCGCTATCTGGAAACCTATAATTTGGTCTGACATCTACTAATTTACTGTGGATTAAACATTTTCTACTGTGTTAATAGGAGAGTGCAGCACAGATACAGGATCTGGCTATCAGTGGGTCTGTCAACAGGGAGAAAATGGAACGAGGACAGGCAATCTGCAATCTTCCAGATGTTCCTCAACACCAACTCCATGGTGGTCCCTCTAGTAGTCTTCTGCTGTCAGTATGATGCTAGTTGTTGTCATTTAGAAATATTTAAAGAACCACTAGAGACAAAGATACTCCTGCTCTTCAAGAATAACCCCCGACTGACACTACTTAGGCAGCACAGATTCGCTGTAATAAAAACAGGTCATGTGTATCTAGCAAGGGAGAATGGGGCTTGAAGTTTCAAGCTTTTGGCATAGGGGTTGAGGGGTTCAGTGCAAAAGTAGGGTCCTGGTGCAAACTTTAGTTATTTCTATAAAGTGGGGGCAGCTGGTGAATCTGGGCATTGTTACTTTTACTCTGTTGCTTCATTGGTCTAAAATGGGCAGTTTCTTTATTTGGGTGATGTCACTAGACATGCTACAACCTCCAGGGTGAAAACAAAGATATGAGAGAATCACAGATCTAGTCAATATGCCAATTCATGTAAAAAGCGTACAACCGAATATAAATTCATGTGAATAATTGAATTTTTTTTTTTTTTTTGTGGCTACCTCACATGGAGCTAAACTTAATTACAATAAAGCCATGTAACAATTAAACTGGCCATAAGTTCATGTCATTTGCCGTGTCTAAGAGTCACCAAACTGTGAATTCACGCCTCAGGGATCTTAACATCAATTTCTCTCCCCAACAAGATGGCATATGGTCATTGCACGGGCACGGAGAGTCCATTTATACATTTGTTATGCACTGAACCTCATTCTCTGGGTGAAGTCGGCTGCACCAATATAAGGCCAGCTTCATTATGAATAATTGAAGAAATGCATAGCACTTTATTTAAAGGACAGTATATGCATGTAAGAGGTGTGTGGGGGGGGAGCAGAATACATGGCACATTAAGTGCCTTCTCTCTAGACATGACATCAACTGTGCCTAATGCACTGGGAGGATGTGGTTGAGTAGAACTCTCCTCTGCCTAACGACTGAAGGGCAGACTACATGGAATATGGCTGGGGATGTATTGGAAGTCAGATTAAAAGTGATGGATTCATTATCATGCAGATGGAACATAAACATGGAAAGTGCCTTAGAATACATTACATGGCCACTTTCACTTAAGGACAGTGGGTTCCATTAGTCCCCCCATATAGGAATGTTATCTAAAGGCAATGTTTTGCCCTCCATTGTTCATGTCAGCACTGTAAGCTTGCAAAGTCTTCCATAGATTATATATATATATATAGGTTTTGCTTATTATCCATGTACAGGGACCAAAAGCAAAGGAAGAATTATATATACATTATTTTAAAGATTTTGGCTGATGGCAAAGGAGACGTCACATCATCAAGAGCTTGATATATTAAAAAAAAAATTATATATATATATATATATATATATATATATATATATATATAAAGCAATGGCAATGGTAGATCAGGCAATATCAGGCACGTTGATGGCCATAAGTTGGCTAAAAACACGGCTCATGAGCCCATGACTAAGTATACCATGAAGGGTGTGAAACGCGTAGGGTGGATGGAGATGAAGCTATAATTTTTAATTTTTCTACCAATAAAAATTATCTTTGCACTGAATATCTCTGGTCTTGTGGATCCGTTTGAGTGCCGGTCAGCCCTGCTTCTTTATCTTATATTCTTAAAAACACGGCCACAACACACTCTAAATTGTGCCACTGTTTGTCGAACAATAGTTGCATGAAGATATATGTGTGTATGTGTATCTATCTGAATACTGTGCATCATCTCTATAATTTGAAATATAATTGCACCTAACAAGGGTCTTCTTTTACTGGTTCCTCAGCAGCAAAGGCACAGGGCACCTGCGGGTGTAGCTTGATGATCCTTCAGCAGTTGTGTTTACACTTGTACATTCTATATGTGCATCTCTCCCGTGAGGGTGCAAGCGCTGCAGCTTCATCACACACTTTACTCCCGGCAGGCCTCACTAGGATCTCTCCTAATCTCATAGACATAAATTCTGTGTAGAACGCAGCAGGCAAGGGAAGCTCATTAGCAATATACAGAATGTGCATCCCCTTAGGAATGTTACTTCGACATAAAAAGAAGTAAAAGATGGCAATACTTATTGCAATGTGCTGCAAAGAAGCAGCAAAATATTTTAAAGAAAAAGAAACTTTATTTAAAGAGATCATTTTTTTATCCTGCCTGTTACCCTAAAGAGTTAATTGAGTAAGCAGAAGCCCCTCTGCATGGTATCTGTCCACTCCTTCCGGAAAAAGGAAGAATACAGCAAATTCCATCCAGCCCTGCAGAGGTTAATCTATGTAAAGGCACATCCCCCTCACCCCGCCGCCTCTATCAGAAAATAATAATTTTTCTACAATTTGGAGTACAAATTTAAAAGTAAAAATGTACTTAAAATATTATTGTATGGCAACAGAACATTTAAGAAGCAAAATGACAAACTATATTATTATACTATTTGGGATTTGGCAGAATCCATCATGAAAAATTCGTCCAAATACCAAACCAAAAGTTGTATATGCAAATTAGGGGCAGAAAAGGAATAAGTGCGTAACTTTTTTATTTCCTTGTTTTGTAACAAAAAGTTGTGTGATTTCCCTTCCAGCCCCTAATTTACATATACAAATAAGGATTCACTTCAGCCAGGCACAAGGATTCGGCTGAATCTGAATCCTGCTGAAAAAGGTTGAATCCCGAGAACCAAATACTTGATTCCATGGCCGGATTTACATAGTGGGCGCCCCTAGGCCCACTGCCGTTCGTCGCCCCTGTCCCCTCAAGGGGGACAGGAGCAATGGGGATTGGCGCACATGAAATTTAAAAATTATTGTATCTCCAGCGCATCCCCATTGTCTTTGAACCAATGTGAGTGTGGTTGGGCAGCATGCCGCCTCCCTAAAATCCTGCCGCCCTAGGCCCGGGCCTAGGTGGCCTTTCCACAAATCCGGGCCTGCTTGATTCCGTGCATCCCTAATATTGTATATGTGTATCTATATCTAAATATCTATCAATATATATTATCATCATCTATACATCTCTCTATATATATCTATCCCTCTCTCTCTATATAAATCTATACATATCCCTCTCTCTCTCTATATAAATCTATACCTATCCCTCTCTCTCTCTCTCTCTCTCTATATATATATCTATACCTATCCCTCTCTCTCTCTATAGATCTCTCCCTCTCTATATATACCATATACCTATACCTCTCTCTCTCTCTATATATCTATATATATTTATACCTATCCCCCCCTCTCTCTCTCTCTCTCTCTCTATATCTTTATATATATATATATATCTATATATACAGGATATAAGGTGATGGCACTCACAGGATTTGATTAGACAACAACTGGATAAAAAAAGAAAAAAGTTTATTCTTTTTACTTTTTTCTTTTTTTATCCAGTTGTTGTCTAATCAAATCCTGTGAGTGCCATCACCTTATATCCTGTATGTATTTCTGACGCAAGGGCACCCAGGTCTCGTCCTCCCTTCAGGGTGTGCGGCCCTTACCTGCAGCTTTTTATATCTATCTATATATATCTATAGCTATCTATATATATCTATATCTATATATATCTATATCTATATATCTATATATATCTATATCTATATATCTATATCTATATATATATCTATAAATATATATATATCTATATATATATATCTATCTATCTATCTATCTATCTATATATATATATCTAAATATATATCTATATATATATATCTATATATATATATCTATATATATATCTATATCTATATATCTATCTATATCTATCTATATCTATCTATATCTATCTATATCTATCTATATCTATCTATATCTATCTATATCTATATATATATCTATATCTCTATATCTCTATATATCTATATCTATACCTATCCCTCTCTCTCTATATATCTATACCTATCCCTCTCTCCATATATATATATATATATATATATATATATATATATATATATATATATATATATATATATATATAGATATATATATCTCAATGCCTCTCTCTCTCTCTATATATATATCCCTCTCTCTCTATATCTATCTATCTGTATATATATAAATACATGTTAATAATAATAATAATAATAATATATATATATCTCTCTCTCTCTCTCTCTCTCTCTCTCTCTCTCTCTCTCTCTCTCTCTCTATATATATATATATATATATATCTATACCTATCTCTCTCTCTCTCTCTCTCTAATTTATATGGGTAAATATGAAAATATTCCAATTCCCAACTCTTAGCTTCTATCCAACAGAACAATGTATTTATCTAATCCTACAGCCACTTCATTTCTTATGATTAGATTCCCATTGCAATTGCAGGAGGCATTGTTCTACAACACAATGATACAGATTGCACTTGGCCAAGAGAGTCTACATGTGCATTGGTATGCATGCTAGCTCCAATAAGAACCAACTGATTGTGCCTGAAGGAGCCCAAATGATGAGATGGGTCAGTCTGAGCATTATTATAAAATGCCTTTGTTATAAACCCAGCAACTGAGGAGGTTGGACTTCATTCATTCAATATGCAGAGGGTTGTTTTTAAGTGCCGGAGGTGAATATGTATCAGCTCATCAGCAAAACAAATCAGTTCTGGATCATTCAAATGAAATCAAATGCATAACAATGTAAATGTGCTCTCTATGGAACATTACTTCCCTGTGAGCTTGAGCTTTTATTGTACTGAAGAAAATGCCACTCTGTATATACCTATAAGTTTGGGAATGCGTAAAAAGCTCTTTACAACGAAACAGAGAAAATGTCTAATTATATATTAAATAGGAGTCGGCCGGCTTAACTAATGGTTTGGTACATCGGCACTGGTGACCAATGACCATTTTAAGAGGCCTTTTATTCATTTTTTTTTATAAATACACGTCAAGATGTTCAACGGCAACCCAAAACCAAGATCTGTCTGGCTTCACTTCCTGCATTTAGCAATACATCAATAACTCATAAGTAGCCCCTATATACTGCCCTGTGCCTCTGCCAGTGATTTGCTATATACAAAGTTAGTAGATTTCTATATAACCTCCTAAACTAAGCAACCAACTCTGCGGTAAATAAAAGTAAGTAAACAGGTCACTGCCACAAGTATTATGTGTGTAAGGGAAAGTTGTATGGTTAAGTAAAAAGGTGTGATACGCTTTTTTTTAAAAAAAAAAAAAAAAAAAACCACCATACATATAAGCAAGCTTGATCAGCCAATCAAATGTGATGACTTGGCAGAAAACGAATCTGTCCACCAATTTGGTGGACCAAGGAGCTCTACCTGTGCATTGGTGATGGTGAAGTTCCTGTCTGGCCTGTTATTTATAGGAGGTCACTAGTGCTGAACAAAGGGGTCTGCTCAATATGATCATACACATTTATGAAGCCAAGATGCACAACATATTGTCACTTGATCCTAAAATCAATTAGTTACAAAGGATAGTGTGTGGGGTATTTAGTGGGCTGTAATGCATGACAAGATATTTCCCCACCAAAAAAGAGAGGATATGAAGGCAGGCACAGGAGTAGCAAGGGATTGGATACCCCCAAAAAATGTACACACTTTATGGTATGTCTCCCCAGCAAAACCAACTCATATTACATCAAAGTGTGTCTTTAGGCATGAGCAAACCATTTTTTATTTCAGCCTTTATGTTCTTGCACTGCACATGGCCATACAGAAGAAATATTGCCTACAGAGCCCATGAAACCACAAGACAAGTTCTCTCGAGGGTGGAACAGGCCCTACTCGTCTAGCCATAATAATGTAAGGCACGGAGAAACCTTGTGGGGATTTCGCAATCGCCTACAGGAAACTGATGAGCGGAGATATAACAGGAGCTGAGCTGGCACTTTATTAATTAATATCGAAAAGATAAATATGCTAATCTGGAATGTGGCTTAAGGAAACAAGTGGAATTTAATATTCTTAACACAAAGAAAAAGCGTGAAACATTTAGGCCCCATAAGCCCCAGAAAAAAACGCATTATACAGCACTTACAGTGTTAACGCTGGTGCCTGTAGATCCCTCATTAGCTCCCAATAGATCTCATTATCCGAACAGGAACGTGTCAGCATTTTGTAATTTATTACTAATTAAACATAAAACTTCTACTACAAATAGAAAAAAATGTAAAAAAAAAATAAATATTTGAGAATTAAAAGTTGTTAGGCCACCTGCAACTTCTTAAATTAGCCCTGGCATGTGTAACCTGTATCACACGACGTTGAGCTGGTGCTCTTTTAGAAGGTAACAAAGAGCCTTAGGCAGGGACCCAAAGTCCAATAAATACCCTTAGTAAAAGTTGTACATTTACTATGACTTCTGGGATCTCCAAGATTTTTGACCTGCAGAACTCCATCAGTTGTTTAACTACCTTCAGTTCCCCAATGATGTTTTAAATGTGCAGTTTGACAGTTACACTGGTTTTACCCATTCTCTTGCCTTCAAGTGATAAAGTTAGGATTAACTAAAAGACAAGGCACTTCCTTGTGGTCCTTTTGCTAAAACAACACAAGCAGATCCCTAATCTCTCTTCTCCAAAGGCAGTTTCTGTAAACCAGGGCTCCCTATGAGCCATATTCAAATTAAAAAGAGTTGGGAAGCAATTCAAGTATGAAAACAAGTTCTTGTGGGTGCCAAATAAAGGATATGGTTGGCGATTTGGTAGCCCTTTGAGCATTGGCAGCTTATAAGATGATCTGTTTGGCCATAAACCTGCTTTTTATGCAACCAAAACTTGCCTCTAAGCCTGGAATTAAAAAATAAGCACGTGCTTTGAGGCCACTGGGAACAAAATCCAAGGGGATGGTGAGCAGGATAATGCTCACATGCCACTAGTTGGGGACCACTGCTCTAAGTTATGGTAACATGCAATCAGGGACAAAGAGAAGAAAATACAATGGGCCAGTGAAATACAGGAGAAGTAAGGCTTGGCTGGTTGAACCCAGAAGGTGGAGCGCTATATCTAAAGCAGCATAGGACAGCTGCCCATGGCAAGTGGAACGGTGACCCTCAGGGTCACCATCACGGGTTCACAGGGGGTACAGTCCTCCCTTGTACGGAGGATTCTCGGCAGTAAGGGGGGCCCAGTCGCGCCGCAGTTAACTGGATTGCCGGGCCACTTATTGGTGTCAGTGGCTGCGCCCCGTGCGTACACGTGACGTCAGTATGCACGGGCGCAACTCTATTTACGCCTGCGGCTTCAGGCAGAAGAGAGAGAGGACGCATTACAAGAAGGACCTGCTTACTGGAGATGGCACAACTTCCTGGAGATGGTGAAGACGCGGAAGACAGCGCCAGAGGAAGAAGACCCTGCAGAAGAAGTCGCCACTGGAGAAGAAGAGGAAGTCGCCACTGGAGAAGAAGTTGCCATGTGAGGACATGGAACAGAGAACTCAGTTGCAGGTAAGTGCCACTGACTACCAATGCAGGCCACTGACTACCAATACAGGCCACTGACTACTAATACAGGCCACTGACCACCAATATGGGCCCCTGATCACCAATGCAGGCCCCTGACCCCCAGCGTGGGCCTCTGACCAGTTCTAGGAGATGCCAAGAAGCTACGTTGGTGGCCAGGGGTCACAAAAAAAAAAACTTGATGGCCAGGCCCCTCTGCGAGTCAGGGGACCCATAGAGGGTCAGAGGGCTTACACAACGGCCGTGTGACCTTTGTACTGGTGGGAGGGGTGTGGTTAGGGGAGGTGTGGCGAGGGGGGGGGCAGAAAATTTTGTTGTGTGGGACCCTGTGATTTCTGATGACCCTATACTGTTAGTGGCATTAAAATAACCTAATTTTCTTACCATCTTAAACCTCACTTTTCAGCATGCCCTTTCATGATCTATACTGAAGTCAAAAACAAAACATCTGGGTCAGTAAACCTTTCTTCTGACAACTCCATCACTCAACAGGCATCTCCACCTATCAATGATGAGAATTTCATAGGGTACTAATGTTCATGGATGTGTCTGTTATACCAAATCTTTGTAAGTGATATAGTGAACTCATGCAGTGGCTGACAAAAGAGGGTCATGGCACACGTCAGTTGGGAGAACATGAAGTAGGGTGGTTGCCACTTGTACAACCATCAGAAACTAACATTGCCGTTTGGGATACTGTGCCATAGCTCAAATTGTCTCCTACCAAACTTCCATCTGTTTATGTGACGGCACATGTAAAATCAATCAAATAATTAGATGAGCGGGACCAAAGTGACAGGTTAGTATCCTAGCAAAACAGAACACTACCCTTACTCCCATCATGCCCAAATACTCATACATAGAACTATCAAAAACCAATGACGGGTGACAAACGTGTTTATCTAGTAAATATGAGTATTTCATAGACAACAAATACTGGGTGGATCCTGAACTCCTTTGGGCTGATAAGCCGTTGGTATTTTACTTCCCGAATGGAAGTGCGTCAAAGATCTCTGAGAACACAAAAAGTCCAAGTAATTGGTATTTCTTTTGTGCAAAGCATATTCAATTGAATTCTTATCAGTCTGCTCCTCTTCTGTGTTCCTCGGTAGAATATATAGCCATGAGTGCTTACCCAGCCTTTCATGTTTTAGCCACACATTGTTTGAAGCTGAATAGACTCTACCCTTTAATTTTCACTCAATTACAGAAGAAGAAAAAAATCATTTCACATTTTCTACATAAGCTGGAATGGAAATGACTCAGAACTGTCAGCAATATCTCTCGGAGAAAAGATTAGCTTTGCAGTGATTAGAAAATAGGTGTCAGCTTTGACACTTGCATTCCATCCCAAATCAGAGCATTCTGGAAGGAGAATGTTAAGGGACGTCAGGCAGGGGCCTTGGAAGGCTCGGCTGTCATGCTTGGAACTATCTCTGCCTTGCTTTGTATTCAAAAGCTGCTCCGCGAATGTCAAAGGTTCCCGATTTAAACTCACTGACAAGGAAAAGCAGAATACTTGGAGAATATGTTATTAGCAACTATGAACTTGTCTTTGGTAACAGGTCAGCTTGACAGTTCATTTACGGGCAGCGAAATAAAAAAAGGCTTGCGTGTAAATTAAAAATATGTAAATCTAAAACTAATACAGTTACGAATTTAATCATCCCGACTACAAAATAGTGTAATTGCATTGTTTCCCCTCAGAATGACAACTTCAGAAACCTCCATCGTATTATCTTCCATTTGCACTGTAATTATATGCTCTTTATTTGCCGAGAAATGCAACAGCTTCGAATACCTTCGGCTCATTCCATTTATGATAATAATAAATCGAATGATGAGATTATTAAGCAACATTAAGGGGCCGATTCACTAAGGGTCGAATATCGAGGGTTAATTAACCCTCGATATTCGACTAGGAATTAAAATCCTTCGACTTCGAAAATCGAAGTCGAAGGATTTAGCGCAGATAGTTCGATCGAACGATAATTCCTTCGATCGAACGATTCGAAGGACTTTAATCCAACGATCGAAGGAATATCCTTCGATGAAAAAACAGTTAGGCAAGCCTATGGGGACCTTCCCCATAGGCTAACATTGACTTCCATAGCTTTTAGATGGCGAACTAGGGGGTCGAAGATTTTTTTAAAGAGACAGTACTTCGACTATCGAATGGTCGAATAGTCAAATGATTTTTACTACGAATCCTTCGATTCGAAGTCGGGGTCGAAGGTCGAAGTAGCCCAAAAAAAACTTCGAAATTCGAAGTTTTTTTACCTTCGAATCCTTCACTCGAAGTTAGTAAATCGGCCCCAAAGTATCAAGGTTTATAGGCACAAGGCCTGGGTGTATCTTTTTTTTGAAAGGGTCGCTAGCCTACCCCTGAATGTAGGTTTAAGAAAAATTGGCCTCAAGGAGAAGGAACGCTACCAAGGCAGTTTATTGCCAATAGATTAACCACATAAGTGCAAACTAGAGTGCTAAATTTATTCTGTAGAATGCTTGTTTAGGATTGCAGCTGCTTATTAGCTTAGTATGAAATCATTTTCTGTCTGAGTCTCTCCCTACTCACTCATAGTTCTGGGCTCAGATTACATCAGGGAGGGGAGGAGGGGGAAAGAAGCAAACTGAGCATGCTCAAGCCCAAGCCCTGGAGATATAAGCTGAAAACAGGAAATCTGATACAGAAGCCCATGAGTACACAATAGAAGGAAAGAACTACAGTGTTTCTTTTGACAGAGGACTCAGAGCAGCATTACTTTGAGGGTTTAGGGCAGGCACACACAGTTAGATTCGGGGAGATTAGTCACCCGGCGACAAATCTCCTCTTGTTTGGGGTGACTAATCTCCCTGAACTGCCTTGCTTCCGGCTAGAATGAAAATCAATGGCGGTATGGAACTCGGATCGCTTCATTTTCCAAAGTCACCCAAAGTTTTTGTGAGGCAATGGCCGACTGTGCCACCTATGCTGAGCTGAGCAGAGTAGCATTAAATAACTATACCAGTTGTTAATGTTTTCATAAATGAAAATGAATTTATCTGGGAGTGTATTCATTTATTACAACAATATGCATAATTTGGTTATCTACTGCATTGTCACGAATAGGTTAATATTCAGTTGGACGCTGCCCTATGTGATATCGGCAGCGGGAACATCTTCTCCCATGTTCGCCAAATCTGAATCCTTCTGAAAAATACCTAATCCTGGACAAATCCTGAACCCGATATTTGAAAGCAAAAAAATCCTTCACCTCAAATATAATTCCAATTAGCTTTCAGTATGGGCTTAGAAGATTATAAAGGGGAGCATATACATATTTTTACATTATAACCACTGCTCCAGGTACCCCTAAGGGTCCAGGCCCATAGTTTGGGAACCTTTGGCTTAGCGTCTTCCAAGGGTTTGGCCCTTTGTCTTCCAAGAGTGGGAGTTTAGTCTCACCATTCAGGGACAAACAATATGATCCAGAGTCCTTACATTAGTATTCCAGTTGCTAGGGAATATATGTTTCCTTCACAAATGCTGCACATTGTACTTTGACTTTTTCCCTAAGATTCCGTGGCGGTAGCCTCCCATCAGACCATGCTTTTGGCACTCTCTGCATTCCCCTGATCCAAACTGAGGGAGGTTGAGATTCTTTAGCAAATTTGCCAGCAGCTGTGTCTTGTTTCCTGGAAACTCAGCTTCAGACTGAATCCCATCTGGAGAGACAAATCATGTGATTGACTGCCCGCAACTGAGATTTTATCAGTGTATCTACTTGAGCGTCTTGGCAAGGCTTTCTACAGCTCCTGCCATCAAACTCCACTGCATCGTATTTTTCCCACCACCATGGCTGCTCATCGTTTTCCTGCTAGGTATTTAGCACAACCACTTGTATTGCATTAAGCATGGAAATGAAACGCTTCACATGTGGTTACAGCTATTTGGCTTGTACATTTCTCTACCTCAAATATTGTTGCTGGGGTACGGAGAGAGGAGAGCAGTGCTATATCCACATCTATAGGGCTGTCCTTCTGCTGGGCACAAGGTATTGGATAAAGGAAGTCAAGTAAATTCTCAGCAACCTTCCAATAAACATTAACACGTTTAAAGGAGAAGGAAAGGCTTGGTACACTTGGGGGTGCCAAATGTTAGGCACCCCCAAGTGATTGTATATACTTACCTGAAACCCCAGGCTGGTGCTCCTAAGAGGAGAAAACTGCACCGGCCCAGGGGTTATACCAGTGAGCACCATGGAAAGATCCTCTTCCATTGTCTTCTTCCTTCAAATTTGCAGGCACAAATTAGCCGACTTTTAAGTTAAAGTTCGGCTTTTCGTTCTACTGCGCATGCGCAGCCGCGCCAAGGAAAAGAGGAATTCTCCTTTAAATTATTTTAAGGCTATTTATAAATGAAATTGCAGCTGGAAGCAGTTTATATGTGCTTTACTATTGCCTTCTTGGTTTAACTACAGACAGTGTATCAGAAACTCTCTCTCCTCTGGCCAAAACTCCAATTCCCACAATGCCTTGCACACTTCTCTGCAGCTGTTAATCACAGCACATGCAAGGCACTCTGGGAATTGGAGTCTTGGCAGGAAGAGAGCTGACTATGGATACATCGTTAAGAGGGAGAAGTCAGGGAAAGGAGGGGAGGGAGTTATATAAGAATTTAAATTCAACCATTTAATCAATGTATATTGGAAAGTTGCCAAGAATTATATTTTCTGTATGCAGTTTTTAGGCAGTTGATGGGATTCTGGGAATTGTCATCCAAGAACAGCTGGTGGGAAGCAACTTGGAAATCCCCATTATAAATGCAAAATATAAACTTTGAATAAACTATTTTTTAAACTTTTTAAAGACCGGATGAGTGCCATGCTCTGTTTTTTTCTACTATGATTATTCCAGGACAGTGTTCGATCAAAAATATAATTATTTTGTAAAAGGTGAATTTTTCGGCATTTCGGATTTTTTTCTATAAAGATTCATTTTTTTATTTCTGTAAAACTTCGAAATTTATTAAGTTTTAAAATTTTAGTCCTGCCTGGTGCACTCACAACCGACAAACAACCGCCTGGGTGCTGGTCAAAATTTAAATGCATAAACATCAACAAAACCGCACTCCAAGGATTTATTTCAACGTTTCGGCTCCATCACTCGGGTCGTCACTTCCTGAAGATGGCCCGAGTGATGGAGCAGAAAAGTTGAAATTAATCTTTTGTTTTTTCACCGACAAAGTCCTTGGAGTACGGTTTTGTTGGTGTGTATATATATATATATATATATATATATATATATATATATATATATATATATATATATATATATAATGGAACAACAATGACCGCACTCTGAGGCCTTTAGTGCTAGCCGAAACGTCAGTTCGAAGACCTGAGACGGACATTGTTGTTCCATTATTCTATACTTCATGACTGCACCTAATTTTGATGAATATATATATATATATATATATATATATATATATATATATATATACATACACACACCACACCCTTACATATATTATTTCATAAGTATTGAAGAGATCAGTCATTTTGTACACAAAGGAAAGCACATAAGCACAGAGAAGTAATGTGCAGGGGAAATGAGCAGAGACATCTCTCAGTCATAACAAAGGGTAATAAAAAGTGTAATCCCGCTTGTTTGGAATAATATTAAATTGTAGCTGTGTTGGTTTGAGAATAGAAATAATAATAGAAATAATGCGGCGGTGCTCCCAAAAGGATCATAAATGAGAATAAAAGTCAAAATGATGGGTGAAACGCTTGAGAGGAAACTGACACTGAATATCTGCCGGCAAGGGAAATGTGATGGAGAACTGGCACGGACGCATAGGGAAACAACACAATATTAGCGTTTCATACAAGTATAAGGGGCAGCTAGAAATAAGGGGGATACCTCCCAGAAACCTGGCCAATACATTAGCAGTCAAAGGAGGTTCTTAACCAGAGAACGGAAAGTTTGGAATTATGTTCATTGTGTTCACACATTTAGGGATGTGGGGGTCGCCCCCAAACCTGCCAGGCAGGTTCAGGACAACCAATTAGCCCCAGAGGTGGGCTACAGATCGTATTTTCTGCCAACTCAGCTGCTCCCTAACCTAGTGTCGGACTGGCCCACTGGGACACCAGGAAAACTCCTGGTGGGCCCAAGTGTCAAGGAGCCCTCCTGCTTCTAAACATTTGGTCTGTTTCATGGTCCTTACCTACTTCTGAATGGGAACAAAGAGGCTAAATAGATACAGCCATATCAGTGGTCATGGCAGGACAGGTTGGGCTTGGATTGAAAAATGACCACAGACTAGTCTATGTATTATTTGAATTGTATGATCCTTTATAGGGGGTCCAACAATCCTGTCTGATACAGATACAAATCAGTCCAAATCCCACAAGTAGGGCGGGTTCAGGCTGACCAATTGCCCCAAGAGGCAAAATACGGGTGGGTGGCCGAGTTCACTGCCACCTTGTTGCTCCCACAATTCCTCTGCACCATGACAAGCCCTACAAATGATGGGACAGCACTTGTATATGTTTGTATACTTGCGCTTTTCCTACCACCTCCAGGGGCTGGGCAGACATGGGCATATAAATCAGCACATCTGACCACGTCGCATTATTGTGGGTTCAGGTTGGATGCAGGTCAAATATTTTTCAATCAGCAAATCACTAGTCTAGTGAGAGCGCCATACTTGGTACAGAGAATATTCTGTACATTGGGCTACCCTGACAGATACAAGGGCACCCGAACCAGCTCCAAACACACTCGTAAAATCAACAGAGCAAAGAAGAACATCACTATATAGCAATACTGGCTACAGGTTGGTAAATGTCACAATGAGATTCTTATTTATTAATGCAAATTGTACATAAACGCTTCCACTAAAATGACTGAAGGAACAAAAGGTTGTACAAATATTTCTATTTGCAGGAATTAAACACACTGTTTACTGCAGAGCTTTGGGAATAAAGAGAGGGAATTGATATTGCACCCAGGAGGTACCTTACAGGGAACATCTATGTTAGCAGTTTCATTTCAGTTTCATTTACCTGCCCTTAAATGGTCAGTAAATATATGCAATGGGATGTACAATGGAAATACATGGCCTGGATAATGCTAGCTTACTTCATGTAATGGTGTCATTAAATTAATACTACAGTGCCATCTAGTGGTGATCAGCAAAGGATGCGCTAATGGCTGTGTATTCCAGCCAAGCAAGCAAAATGGCAGCTCACACAATATAAAAGGTTGTGTGCAATTTATAACCTCTGCTTTGCCTATGTTGTCGGGCACGCATAACTAAATGATTGTTACTAAACAGTGAAGTTCAGCTATTTGCTCTGCAAGTTCCAAAAGTTCCAGCAAGTTCTCTTTTTTTTTCCCCTTCTGACCAGAGCTGACATATCCGTGATAAAGGCAGGTTAACCGGCAACTGGTTGAATGGAACAGGGACCTTGGACCGGGCAAGGACTGGTGTGAATGATGTATAACCTCTGTAAAAGCATTGTGGAAATGTGTAAGGGCTATATAAATAACAAATAATAAAAAAAGGCCCTATATGTTCACCACAATTGAAGTTCTATAAATGAAACATAACAGGACTAAAAGCCATGCACACAATCTTATTCTCATTCTTTATTGCAGAATGTGCTATTAATGCAGTTGCTGCAGTTATTCTATGTGCAAATCAAATAAATGCAAATAGAAATAAAGTGTTTAATTGTGGGGCCGTGTAGCCCGTCTATCCGTTATATGGAATGGTGAAAGGCGGAACTAGGGGTTGGGGCCCAAATATTGTTTCCCATCCTACCCTTTAATATTGCCCTTTAATAATGTGAAATGTCTTCCTACAGTAGAAAACATTAATAATAAAATGATGCACAAAATCATTATTTGGGTTCTCTGGTAAGGGTTGCCTTAATAAATGGACAAACTATGCATTTGCCAAGGGCCCAGCTATTCTTGGAGTCAACTGTGGCTCTGTTAACTTTCCCTAGTCTCTTAACCCTGTCCGTCCTGCCTCATGCCCATCTGATGAGTCTCTCCCTTTGAGCAGTACCCCCTACTCAACCCAGTCCATCCTCAGGATTGCATCAACCGGGGTGGTTAATGATGCACAATGTGGGAGGGAGGTGTTTGTAGCATGAGAAGGGTGTGGACTCACTGGTCTCAGGTCTCACTGGTCTGAACTTACTTGATAGAAGAGCGATAGAGTAGGGAGATGCCA
Organism: Xenopus petersii; assembly: GCA_038501925.1. Lineage (NCBI taxonomy): Eukaryota > Metazoa > Chordata > Amphibia > Anura > Pipidae > Xenopus > Xenopus petersii. The sequence goes on from CM076682.1 coordinate 146,900,092, forward strand.
ATGAGTTGGCTTGGCAGGGTGCGGGGGACCTCACCAATTTAATCTCTGCTCAGGACCCAGCAAGGCCTTAAAACAAGGATCCCCTCACCACTGTAAAATGTATGCTTGTCATCTGAGAGGGAATCCTGGATCATTGCCTAGTGTAACATATCTTTTCTCCTTGTGGATCTCTGCTTAGGACTCTGACTCATTGGTGTTGTGTATGTAAAGGCAGATTTCTTATATTTTGTTTTTATTTTCTTTTATGTTTAAGTAAATTTATTATGATAACAGAGCATTATATGTAAAATAATATGCTTTATACATGTTTCAGGACATTTTGTAATATTTCAGTCTTGCATGAATAGTGTATGTTTAAAATGCAATAAAAATTATTGATATAAAAAAAAAACAGGGATCCCCTAACTTTTTTACCCATGAGCCACATTCAAGTGTAAAAAAAAGTTTGGGAGCAACACAGGCATGAAATAAAGTCCCTGGGGATGCCAAATAAGGGCTATGATGGGCTATTTGGTAGACCTATATGGACAGGTTACAAGAGGCTCTGTTTGGCAGCACGTCTGGTTTTTATACAACCAAAACTTGCCTTCAAGCCTGGAATTCAAAAATAATCACCTGCTTTAAGGCCACTGAGGGCAACATCTAAGGGGTTAGAGAGACACATGTTGCTTAAGAGCCAATGGTTGGGGATCACTGCCTTAAAACAGCCTTGCCCCCCGATATTCTGTTTTAAAAAAAATTGGGGGCACGGAAGAAGATATGATTAAGTCAATTTTAATATAAATGATGAGCCACTAAGATATAGTCATACAGTGAGGAAAAACTAACAATCTGAAAGGGGAGGAAAGCATTAAAGTAGTATGAATAATGCAATGTTATCTATAATAATGTACGCTAATGGCATACAATTTAATCCAGCACTTATACTGGTACCAATCATATTTCACATTATGTACAGTAGAAGTAAGCCGCTATTGTTCATTCATCAAGCTAAGAAGCAATAACTATAGACAATTTACAGGAGCAGCAGATGTTTGGGGATCTCAGATGCTGTGCAAACTGGGCTCAGCTCCACTAACTCCATATTTAAAGCATTAGAATGCTCATTCCTTCCTCCCCTGATCACTAGATTACCGGGTATGAAGCTAATGAAGCCACAAAAGAAGTGTGGTATGGTACAGTTACTCCCCATGATGGTGCCAATGCACTGCAATATTGTTATTCAGCCTGGAATGATGAGGCTTGGATATTTTTGGGGAGCAGAGTGTGAGTTAAAAACTACATGACTCGGTAGAAATATCCAAATTTACATAAACATTCCATGTTTCCATGACGTGGAGACCTTTATTTTTGTTGTTGAATGAAAATGTTGCTTTCCAGGTCTTGAGAAGCCTCTACAGAAGACCATCCAGGCTTTACAAAGTGGCACAACTTTTTGGACAGGTGATCTGAGGAGGCTTGGATATTTTGGGGGAGCAGACTGTGAGATGACTGCTACATGCCTGTGTAGAAATATCCAAAAGTACATGAACATTCCATGTTTCCATGTCACGGAGACCTTTCCTTTTATTCACTGTAACTAGGGTTGCCACCTTTTCCCGAAAAAAATACCGGCCTTCCTATATATTTATCTTTTTTCCCTATTAATAACATTGGGATGAGCCATCATTTTTACCGGCCAGGTGGCAACCCTAACTGTAAGACAATGTTGCTTTACAAGTCTTGAGAAGCCTCTACAGAAGATCATCCAAGCTTTATTTAGTGGCAAACTTTCAAGGACAGATGTGGTCTTCTCACGTTGGGATTTGCCAGCCACACTGATACATGATACAAGTCCTAACCAGATACTGATTGCAGAGAATGTCCTTTTGGCCCACCACTGGCAAATAACCTGCCTAACTCATTAAGGGTGGCTACATCAGCAGACAAAATTAGCCCATGTATGACCATCTTCAGAAAAATGTTGCCCAACTTTTCTTTTAGATTTATACTCTCACATTACAGTGATGGCACAAAAAGAATAACTTGTGGTCCACAGCCAGCCCCAATGTCTTCAGACAAGTTCAATGAAGTTAAAAGTTACAGTTATCTGATAGACCCACATATGTATATATACAATGATGTCCCAGAAGGCCACATGGCCATAAACTGGACTGCCCATGTTTAAAATCTCTACACCAGGGGTACCCAACATTTTTTACCCGTGAGCCACACTCAAATGTAAAAAAAAATTGGAAAGCAACATAAGTACGCAAAAAGTTCATGGGGTGCCAGATATGGGCTGCAATTGGCTATTTGGTAGCCCTGATGTGGACTGGCAGCCTACAGGAGACTCTGTTTGGCAGTGCACCTGGTTTTTATGCAACCAAAACTTGCCTCCAAGCCAGGAATTCAAAAATAAGCTCCTGCTTTGAGGCCACTGGGAGCAACATCCAAGGGGTCGGAAAGCAACATGTTGCTCGCGATTCTGGAGTGCCAAAGGTTGCCTTCTCTTCTTAGTACCTATCAATGCCTGCCATGATATACACACTGGATAGTGCCAGTAGAAAGAATGGCATCTCTTATTTTTCTGACCTTAACAACACTCTATATAATATCAATTACAACTGTTTCACTGCTCAAGATAATGGTTAAAAAAAAAAAAAAGACACCCCCAAAAAGATTTAATTTAGCAAACTGATTCTTATGGCTGTAACACTAAAGATCACTGGCTTTGTAGTATGTAGTTATGATAATTCCAAGATCCCATTGTTTTTCCGTTGGAAGTGGAATTGCTCTATGTTTATCAGTGCATTTAGCAGAATGGGAATGTCAGGACGGCATAAATTAGAAATTGTGAACATTATTGTGCGACCTGCTAGGAAATAGCATGTCATTTGCATTGTTCAGCAGCACTCTGTAAGAAATGATATGCTAACAACCCCCTTCGGCGGAAGCAAAAGCACACACAACAAATCAAGGAGGCAGGGCCAGCTCTGGCCCACTTACAATTAGAAGTTTCAGCTGTAATATGTTCAGATGCTAATCCTAACTCAAGGCTTTAACAGCAAACTTCATTGAACCCATCTGTGCTGGTAGGATAAGCGAGTTCTGCAGCTGCAAATATCACCACGAGAACTACATAAAGATTCTCACCTCCCTTCCAGCTCAATATGGCAGAGTGCTGAGGATTCTCACCTCCCTGCCACCTCAGTATGGCAGAGTACCAATCTCTGCATGCCCTAAATGGATAAATAAATCGAGGAGTCAGGCCATCAATGGATAATTCAGCTGCTTATATTGCCCCATGAGTAGTTTCTTTTCAATGCACCCAAAATTGCTTAATTATGCTTTGTACAGGTGGAGAACATACCTACGCCCCTGACTGGAATTCAATCTAGGACCCCAGTACAGGTGGAGAACATACCTACTTCCATGGCTGGAATTGGACCCGAGACCCTGGTACCGATTGAGAACATACCTCCACCCCTGGCTGGAGTTGCCCTGGGACCCTGGTACAGATTGAGAACATGCCTTGCTCCTCCTGGTTGGAATTAAAACTGGGATCCCTCCCAATATAGGTGGAGTACATACCTACACCCTTGGCTGGAACGGAAACAGGGACTTCAATAAAGGTGAAAAATATACCTACGTCCCTGGCTGACACTGAGCCTGGGACCCTGAAAAAGGCTGAGAACATACCAACGCCCCTGGCTGGAATTTAACCTGGGACCCTGGTAGATGCGGAGAACATACCTACACCCCTGGCTGGAATTGGACCTGGGACCCCAGAACTGATTGAGAACATACCTATGCCCCTGTCTGGCACTGAACCTGGGACCCCAGTGAAGACTGAGAACATACAACGCGCCCCTGGGTGGAATTAAACCCATTACAGGTGGAGTACATACCTATGCCCTTTGTTGGAACTGAACAAGTGACTTCAGTACAGGTGAAGAACATACCTACGTCCCTGGCTGGAATTGATTCTGGGACCCCAGCAATGCTAACCACTGTGACACTTGATAAAACTGGGTTAGTGGAATATTATCCAACATATCCTTTTATAAATGATGCAATATCTTCAGTTAACATGATGTCATACTGACAGTACAAATGATCTCTCAGAATATGTGCATTAGCTTGAGTTCTCTCTGCTTGCCAGTACAGTAAAACAGTTCATTGGAAGTATAAAATATCTATGACACAAAGGAAAGTAAACGGCATGCACACATGCAAGCATTCCCGAAGACAGAGCTGTGTATCTTAGTTAAGGTTAAATAATGCATCGCAATTCACATGGGAGGCAACTAACAAGGCTTTTGTCTAGGAAATTTCCTGTCATGTACATAAGAGGTTTCTTCCCGTCAGTCATTTGTAGTTGGTTAATAGGGACTGATGAGGCTCCATCGCAACTGCACATCACACGGAGGAGTCGGCTTGTCATGCATGGATATTGTGCAATAAATATTGAGAGAGAAGGACCATAAATAAAATAATGGCGAGACAACAGAAAGCCTGCCTGGTATAACTTCTATGTAATTCTCATACATACACAGCATTGTATCAATACAGAATATCTGCTTATTAAACACAATAACAGTCATAATGGCAGTAAATGTAAACAAGAGAGAAAGGGTGCAATTCAGTGTGTAGCTAAAAAATCTATTATCCAAAAGGCTCCAGAATTCAGGATTCCCAGAATGGACATTTCTATATGTGAAGCATCATGGCTCATACACTCAAAAACGTAGCAAAACCCAAATATCCAACTTCGGCAAAGTTAATTCTGGTTAATTCTAAGCCACTTTCCAATATGTATTCATTAGAATATTGCAATGATTATTAAGGATTCTGAGTGAATGTTGGTATAATATCTGTAAAGCGCTGCAGATATGCTGGTTATAGATTAGCAAGTAGGGTTGCTTCAAGTGCAGGTATGGAACCATTTATCCTGAAAACTCGGAACCTGTTATCCAGAATGCTCGGGACCGGTTATCCAGAATGCTTGGGTCCTGTTATCCAGAATTCTCGGGACATTCTGGATAATGGATCTTTCTGTAATTTGGATCTACTAGAAAATCATGTAAACATTTAATAAACCCAATAGGCTGGTTTTGCCTCCAATAAGGATTCATTACATCTTAGTTGGGATCAAGTACAAGCTACTGTTTATTATTACAGAGAAAAAGAAAATAATTTTTAAAAATTTGGATTACTTGGATAAAACGAAGTATACGGAAGACGGCATTTCTGTAATTCTGAGCTTTCTGGATAACGAGTTTGCAGATAACGGATACCATACCTGTACATGATACCTTATGATTACAGGGAAAAAAGGTAAAAATGGTTGGACCAAGCGGATTCACAAAATAGCACACTGTGGAAATGGAATAGCCATCATTTGAAGCTTTATGGATTATGGGTTTCCAGATAATAAATCCTCAATCAAATCAAATCCTAGAACGTAGATCATTAAACCTTTCTGTGCAATTCAGATGATAGTTTACATGAGACAATGAGCAATGTTGGGGACTTTCTTGGTGCGATTAACTAGTGAAAAACATTGATACCTCAGAAAGGTTTAATTTAACACATGTAAGGTGTGGCGTCTCCTAGCCCTAAAGAATTACAGATGAAGGAAAGGCATATTAAATTGGGGGTGCCAAAAGTAAGGCATCTCCAAGTGATCGCATTTACTTACCGAACATCCCGGGCCGGTGCTCCCACGGTGCTCCTACCAGGAGAAAACTGCACTGGTCCAGGGTTTCTTCCAGTGAGCACCATGAAGTGGTCAGCTACCTTCGTCTTCTTTCTTCAAATTTCCCGGGGGAGACGCATGTGCAGTAGAACAAAATAGCTGACTTTTTCATTAAAGTTCGGCTTTCGCGATACTGTGCATGCACAGCTGCGAGAAGAAAGAAGCAGATAGCTGTGGTGCTCGCTGGAACAACCCCTGGACTGGTGCAGTTTTCTGCTGATAGGAGCACTGGCCCGGGGTGTCAGGTAAGTGTATATAATCAATTGGGGGTGGCTAACTTTTGGCACCCCCAAGTGAATACCGACTTTCCGTTTCCTTTAAATATAGTGGCTCCAGACCATGCGGGTTTTTATATATGAACAGTTACAGTGCCCAAAGTCAAACTGCACCATGGCGAGCACTGACTGGAGTCGTCATAGAAGAAAGTCTGCGCTGTCCTGTGAGCGTAAACCTGAAAGTCACCTTGGACTCCATGCTGAGATGTGTGCGACTGATGCAACTGACAATGCGTGCCTTCACATATAAAGGACACAATATCACACTTCAAGTGACTTATCTAAGAAAACGTACACAGGAAATCGCCAAGTATTTTGAAGTGCAGGAGATAAATGTGTTTATAGATCAATAAGGAAAAATACACCTACTTGAACATGTCTCCCAGGCCTTTTAGCATCCCCCCTTTCTTTGCCTTGTTTTTATCTTTATCCCGATCTTTCTTCTTTTCTTTTCCACTTCTGTCCTTCTTCCTGTCGCTCTTGTCTTGGCTGGAGCCATTTACCTGCCTCTCCAGCGAGTGCGAGTGTTGATCACTGGCGGTAGACACAGATTCCCGGCCGGATTTCGAACTCTCTTCTGTGTCTTCCTCCACTGAAAGGAAATCAGGAAATGATCATTAAGTCGTGACAACAGAAAATACTTTAAAAACCTCGCCAAAACTGAAGTGCCGGCTTCACTAAATGGGGCCCCCACCAACCAACACCAATGTCTGTGCCAGACCCATGTGACTGAATCCTCACTTTCTCCAACCTACCCCACTCAGAAGAACTGTTGGTTGGCTCCAGCTCTGATTTGTTAGTACCTGTTAAAGCAGGTGTGAGCAGCAGTTAGACAGATATTATATATAAATGAACATTTCTATAAAAAAAAACACGTCTGTTTAAAATGTAATTTTAGACAAACGCACCCCCAGAAAGGACTAGTAGTAATAGATTTCAGTTTCCATTAACATATTCATTGTTCTAGACCAGGGATCCCCAACCAATTTCAATTTCACCACATTCAAATGAGTTGGGAAGCAACACAAGCATGAAAAAAAGTTCCTGGGAATGCCAAATAAGGGCTATGATTGGCTATTTGGAGGCCCTTATGTGGACTGGAAGCCTATAGTAGTCTCTGTTTGGCAGTACACTTGATTATTAAGCAACCAAAACTTGCCTCCAAGCCTGGAATTCAAAAAGAAGCACCTGCTTTGAGGCAACTGGGAGCAACATCCAAGGGGTTGGTAAACAACATGTTGGGTTGCGGATCATTCTTCTAAACTCAACTCAACTGGGAGCAGCCATGTATACTACAGGAGGATATAAATATAGTGGCCATGTGCTATAGTGTGAGATACATGGAGCGGAGTTACCTGTCTTTATATATTATAGAGTTTAGAATGAACATGTAAATTCAGCAGAGTGCTTAATGTGGCTGTTATTTAACAGTGAAGCAGAAGCATTCCAATGAAACTTCAGCACTTGCCTGTGTTGATAGGCCTATTTCGCTTTAACTGTGTGTGATTCTCAACCTCACTCTTCTTAGGAGCCACATTAGGAAGGAGCTTGGATGGAGGAGCCATCTGTTCTCGGTTTCTGGATGCTCCTTTCCTTGTAGAGTAAGGGCTATTCCACACGGGGAGATAGCCACGCGTTTGCGGCGTCAAAGCGCCGCGACAGTCGCCGCGACCGGCGCAGGCGACAGTTTTGTATGGGCACCTATGTAAAAACGCCTGTGCTAACCACACGAGGCGATGCGCTTTTCAACAGTCGCCTGAAAAAGCCTGGCGAGGCATTTTCAGGCGACTGTTGAAAAGCGCATCGCCTCGTGTGGTTAGCACAGGCATTTTACATAGGCGCCCATACAAAACTGTCGCCTGCGCCGGTCGCGGCGACTGTCGCGGCGCTTTGACGCCGCGACCGCAAATGCGTGGCTATCTCCCCGTGTGGAATAGCCCTTAGAGAGTAATCATAAACGGGAGCCATAAAGTCTGATAGAGTTGTAAACAAAGCTGTGCCATACTCATAACCAAAGTGTCTTCTCTTACATCTCAAAGGGTGATGGAACCCAAGATGTTTGGCTTTTGGCAAATTAATTTATGACAATTCTTTTCATTTAGATGATTGCTCCCAATAGTGGTGGAAATCTACCTTGCCCTCCAAAGTCTAAAGATGGGGTTTCTATTAGGGATCTAAATAATAAAGAGTTATGTGGTGGAGAATCATGAAACCTAATATAGAAGTACTTAACAACAATATCTGGCTGGGGGGGGGGGTCTCTCCGAGAAAACACCTCGGCACAATTTCTGACTATTATTATTTTGGAGTATTGTGACCTTCCTTTAATTCAGCACTAATGATTGCACTATGCCATCGTCTATCCTGCTCTCAAGGCAGCCCTGGTGGGATCAGCAGCATCGCTCCCCAGTCACGGAACAGTTTAAAGTAACAGCATACAATCCTAAAAGCTTGGAACAGACAGGAAAATGGATAATTGGTCACTGCTAGTAATGCCACTGCCACCGGCGAGCAGGCTCTTTTCTATTATTGCCTCCCAGTAGAGCCAAGAATCAGTGCTACTCTACAGACTGGAGTAATTAGGATCATTTTACGCACTCCAAAGCCCAGGCTCTGTGTTTGGCCCATACGGGTTGACATTTAGCCTGTTTCCTGTTTGAAATGTATGGCTAGGCACAATGTAATCTAATTTGCGACCATTCATGAAGAAACTTCCCATTGTGGAATGACCTCAGCAGAAGTAATTTAATAATATGAACAGACATTAGTGGGTGGAGAAGGAGAAAAAGCTGACTTGTATTAAGTGACTCTGCATTGTATGTAAAGCCTAAGCTCAACACTGAACAATTACAGCCCATCATATCAGCATCATTAACCACTGGGCATGCCCCCAAACAATATGCCTGGGTAACACCGTGCAAGGGCTTATTTCTGCACCCATTGACTATATTCAAAGACTTGCAATACTTGCTAATAAACCATTCAAATATCTTGAGCAGAAGGATTAAATAATTCTGGTTACTGAGGCCATAAATGGGGACCCATCCAGACTATACTCAGAACAAATCATCTACGTAAATATAGAGCATGAACAGTGATATGTATCTATAGGGTGCCAAGAGGGTACATCTTCTATAGATTCATGATGAGATTGAATCACTTGCATTATGAAGTAGTAACATTAGTAACATAGTAAAATAACTTTAATGAAGTGTATATTTAGCAGAAGTTTCCATAAATCTATGTTTCGGAGGACTTTTTCTTAAATTCCTTGCATTTCAGTTGTGCCTACACTTCTATTAATGCTAGCACCACTGAGCCTCACCATAGAGACACACAGTTAGTTTTATATGAAGGAAACATGGTTAGGTGACATAACAACACTGAGAAGGTTATATAACAAGTGCTGTTAATTCAGAGAAAGTCTAAAAGCGCCATTTACTCTCTAGCAGTATGGCAGATGAGCTTAATAGGTTCACTTAAAGGCAATGTCTTTCTATAAATCACAACCAAGATGATCTTATATTTTATACATGGCTTGACGGAGGCCTTCAGGCAGTGGAATGACAGTGAGTACAGCCGGACACCCTACAGAACAAGAACATACATTTACATAGGTCCATATAAGTTCATGCTGATGCAACACAAGCTTCCCTTTGATTTGTTGATGAGTGGGTCTGAAATTTTCCAAGTTGCACCCAACCCTAACCAGCACCCAAATCAGGCTAAAGTCCTCAGCCTTTAAGACCAACATCGTCCAGTCCCCCTCGATTAAAATGTTGAGATCACCAAACAGCATTACTGGTGCTCAGATCACCAAAAAGGAGGGGCTCTGAACCAGAAGTCTCTCCTTCTACTTGCCTGAAGGCATGCCTGGAGATCATTTACTAGGGATAACGTCATATTTTTAAACCCTATACAAATGTCCTACCCAGTACCTGGTATCTGCTTAGACCTTGCTTTTACAAAAATAAAAAAAGTCTAGCTCAGGCAGAGCGAACAAAACGGCAAATACATAAAATTACAAAAATGCTCTATTACAACAGAGAAGCATCTTATATATCCACTTTCATATTCAAACCAACTTACATGTCTCCATGCCTTCATCATCATCATCAGCTGATGGCTTGTCATAGGACTTGTCAATAGCAGCTCTGAAGCTCTCGTTGCAGCCCCGTCCTCGGATAATCCGCGGGCGTGGGCGATGGAAAGGAATGTCACCGTTCAAAGTCACCTCAGCCACGGCAGTTTGCAGACTTTCTAATGAGCTGGATTTCTTAAGGCCTAATGAAGGCCCGACGTCTCTGGTTGGGGAACCTTGGAGGTCAAAAGGAAAAGTTAATTGGGATTAGTGCGACGTATTGCACGCTTGATTATTCCTGTCCTCAGTGAAAGTCTGTGGGGATGCACTCCCATTATGCAGCCTATCTCATAGCACTTTGTTGAGGAAATTTTGTACAGATCTGTTCGCTATGGCGTTTATGAAGTCAAATCCTCTTACTTGCTCAGATTAACAGTGCCCTTTCCTTTCAACTCTTTCCACTAGAAAGGCCAACAACATTAGTGCGGTAAACCAGGGAAGTATCTAAACAGAGAAATATCTCTGTAATGCTTCTCGGGGATTAGAAACTGCAAATGAAAGCAGTTCTTTCTGAAGTTTGGGTACAGTAAGCAAAGGCACAAGGTATATTCATTATAAGCTGACTTTAAAGGGCTTCAAGGCAAAAGGGTATAAGAGGAATTACTCTGATATTAACGTGGTACAGCCAACTAGAGCTGCTTATGATACTAACAACATTAAAGGAAAACTATACCCCCCAAACAATATAGGTCTCTATTAAAAGATACTGAGTAAAACAGCTCATGTGTAAAACCCTGCTTCATGTAAATGAACCATTATCATAATAATATACTTTTTTAGTAGTATGTGCCATTGGGTAATCATAAATAGAAAATTGCCATTTTAAAAAATAAGGGCCGCCCCCTGAGATCGTAAGATTCACTGTGCACACATACAAACCACATGTAAGGTCACATGAGCCAATTAACAGACAGAGTTCTGCCTTTTGCTTCCTCACTTCTTCCTGTTACAGTTAGTGTTGTAGTATTTCTGGTCAGGTGATCTCTGAGGCAGCACAGATAGAGTCACGAAATGGTGGTTCAAGGCAAGAGATGTAAAAGGGCAATATTTATGTAAATATATATTCCAGTTTGGTAAGATTCTTTAATATGTCATTCAATTTGATATAAACTATCTGTTGCTTAAGTATTCATTTTGGGGGTATAGTTTTCCTTTAACCAAGTCAAATACATAAGGAAAAGAGCTTGGTACTGTATAACAATGAAGAGAGACACTATGCACCCCTACCTATAGTCATTTAGACAAAGTTTTGTCTATGCAGTTGGTAGCACAAAATAGATGACTATCACCTAAAGCTTACAACATTGAGAAAATTTTGACATGAGATGACCACCGTCCTAGACTTTTTCTTGCTCTGTACCATTAGACTTAGGAATACAAGTGCCTGACCACATTACTCATATTTTTACTTAAGTCCTCGAAGAAAAGCTCTGTTTGAGATGTACAATGAAATCTTGTGGACTCCACATGCTAGTGTAGAGTCAAGTCAGGAGCAATTTGGATGTAGAAAAGAAGGAACACAAGCCGTTTGCTGCCATGTATAGGGAGCAAGGTATCCTCTTGGGTCTTAACAAGGATTTTCAATTGAAACTTGTCTCATAGTTTGAGAAACACTCATCTAAAGAGATTAAGGAGGGTCTGGCCCTTGAAAAGAGTGGTAGTAACAAGATGATCCAAGTAGGGTCTACAAATCTTTAGACATTCTCTACTTCTTCCCATAGATTGGGTGTGCCAAACCTATTTTCACCCATGAGCAAAATTCAGATATAAAAAGAGTTGTGAGCAACACAAGCATAAAAATGTTCTTGGGTGGCAGTGTGAACTAAGTGATTTGATTGGCTATTGGTAGCCCCCTATGTGGACTGGCAGCCTACTCTGTTTGGCATTACACATGGTTTTTATGCACCTAAAGTTTGCCTTCAAGCCAGGGATTGAAAAATAAGCACCTGCTTTGAGGCCATGGGGAGCAAAATTCAAGGGGTTGGTGAGCAAAATGGTGATCTCAAACCACTGGCTGGGGACCGCTGCTATAGAGAGATGATGGAGCTAAACCATCAGATCCGATTGGTCAGTGCAAATCTTTTTACTCAAGATAGTGATCAAAGGGCACAATGTCTGCCCAAACAGCCCACTCAAAGACCAGTTAGGGACCTCCCCAAATGTTTATGGTGCAATTAAATGTTCTGGTATTCATATACTGTATTCCTGGATGTTTTTATTAACGGTTACATTTTTACAAACAGTCCTTCCCTTTAGAATACTGCGACTGACAGCTATGGGTTGGGCTTTCCAATGTAAATGGTATATCCTTATACTAGAACATCATCTTTATTACTTAATGCCAAATACAGCAATGAGCTAACGTTATATAGGAGGACACCAGTTTAAACAAGACGGGAAAGCCTACCTTAATTGATTATCTTTTAATGAACTTGCCCATGGCTACTTGGCTTCACGTTACTTAGCCAGGGAATGCAGAACAGTTTGGGAGTAACAATATTGATTTCCAGAGTAAGCTTCTGTCATGGCACATCTCAGCTTTCATTTACAGCTTATTAATTAGTATTGGCTTGTTAAGATCTAGTTCAAGGAGCTGTTCACAGAGAGCACTTAAATTGCTTTCATATGAGATGTCACACACACATCACACAAAGCTGGATGCCCAGAGAAGAATCTATTAGCCTCGGGCAGAAAGGTTGGAGAAGAACAAAACTGCCACTTTAGATGCAGCTGCAGAAATCAGGATTTCATGCGCTTATAACGCAATCCCTACTCTTTGTGTGCAGTGTCCGGATTGTACCTTCCTCCTTCACATGGGGCAGTTGGATTTGTTTACTGCAAAAAGGCCCAAGTACAAGTGTTTTTATATGTGTAAAATAAATTTTGCAGGTTTAAAAAAACAAACGTGCATTTTTTTAAAAACACTCAAATGTTTGGAGATTTATTATACCCGACCCTGGAAATAGCTCAAATCCAAAAAATATACCATCAAAAACCAGTCGAGGTCGAGTCAATGGCAGAGGTCCCTTGAACCATTTGAAGATGTTAAAAGCCTTCATGATGTTCCAGTTTTGCCTGAAAATCAAGATTCACTTGATCAATTCGAATTTTGGGGTTGTTAAGGGTAGGGGCACACGGCGCGATTTCGCCGCGATTCTGCGCTGGGCGAGTTGCGAGTCGCTGCGTTTTTTAAGCCGAAATAGCTTTGTTAACTTTGGCGCTGGCGTCAATGCAAATCGCGGCGAAATCGCTGCGCTAATTCACATGCGGCGATTCGTTTTCTACTGTCGCCCGGAAACGCCCAGCGAGGCAACTTCGGGCGACAATAGAAAACGAATCGCCGCGTGTGAATTAGCGCAGCGATTTCCCCGCGATTTGCATTGACGCCAGCGCCAAAGTTAACAAAGCTATTTCGGCTTAAAAAACGCAACGACTCGCAACTCGCCCAGCGCAGAATCGCGGCGAAATCGCGCCGTGTGCCCCTACCCTAAGGGTAGGACTCAACGAGCGATTTATTCGCGATCCTACTCGCTGCAACAAAACGCATGCGACAAAAATAAGGTAAGAGATAGAACCCCGAACTCGACAGAGCAAGCTTTTTCTTAAATTAGAAACCATTCCAGTTCATTTGAGTTCATTCGAGGTATAAAAACTCTAAAATTCGACCTTTGATAAATGACCCCATTAAGTACAAATGGCCAAGCTTTTCCTATATACCCTTAAGTAACAAATGCACAATGAACATGGTGGGAAAAGGGTTAAATTGGACCAATCCAACACAAATCCTGCAGAGGGGAGTGAGCGTGTGTTTTGGGTATGGTTACTGCAGACCAAACATCCTCAGGGGATTAATGGGGAATATCATTTGTCATGTTTCCTGTATACAAGCTCTAAAGTATTGTCTTTCAGTTCTACAGCTATTTCGAACGGCTCTGCTGGGATACGGTGAAAATATGATCTGTTTTACCATAGTGTCGCTTTAAATGCTAAACAGACACGTTACCTTGCCCCTGGTTCTCTCTTTCCCCGGCCCGGTGTGAGCAGCCCCGCAGGCACATTAATTAGTTCTCTCTCCCTCGACTGTTTAAGTAATGGAGGGGAACAGAATGTCAGGCAATGAGAAGCAGGTAACGTGTACAAAGGAAAGATCTCTCTGGGCCCGAGAGAGAAACATGTCTGCCTACAATAACATCTACACCTGTGCCTCCGTTATATGCCCTTACATGATGATAATAATCATAATATGTAGAAGTACATTTAGAATTAGGTAAGTGCCATTAAAAGAGATTTGATCGGGAGGAACAGTAACAGCTTTGTATCAGCAGGGATCTTGTAACTGGAGAGGCAGGAAAGTCCGGGGGGGGGGGGGGGGGGAAATCGGGGCCACTAATACTAGATGTTCCCCCCAGCAGAGTAGCTGAGCTTGAACAAAGACACACGGCCATCCAATAAATAGAGTACAGCATGGGACCCGTTATCCAGAAAACTCTAAATTAGAGTAGACTCCATTTTATCCAAATCATCCACATTTTTAAAATATTTCCTTTTTCTCTTTAATAAGGAAACCCAAAATAGGCTGGTTTTGCTTCCAATAAGGATTAATTATATGCTAGTTTGGATCAAGAACAAGGCACTGTTTGGTTATTAATAGGCAGTGTCGGACTGTGCCGGAGGGACACCGGGAAAAAACTCTTGTGGGCCCCGCCGGCCCAGATCTGCTACTTAGTTTGGTGGCGCGACCCCTCTTTGTCGGGGGTCGCGGTAGAATAGAAGATCTGCGCATGTGCACAAAGGTATTGCTGCGCACATGCGCACTAGACAATGAAGCACGCCGGAGCAGAAACGGGGCCCTGGGGCAGTAGCCCGGTGGGCCCGAAGCCCCCAGTCCGGCCCTGTTAATAGGGATGCACCCAGGGCCGGATTTACATAGTGGGCACCAATAGGCCCGCTTGTCATTCATCGCCCCTGTCCCCTCCCTTTTATTTGCTTGTGGCTGTGGTTGGACAGCACGCTGCCCCCTGAAATCCTGCCACCCTAGGCCCAGGCCTTGGAGGCCTTTCCACAAATCTGGGCCTGGATGTACCGAATCCAAGATTCTGCCTTTTTCAGCAGGATTCGGCCGAATCCTTCTGCCCAGCCGAACCAAAACCAAATTTGCATATGCAGATTAAGGGAGGGGAGGGACTTTTTGTCACAAAACAAGGATGTAAAAATGTTTTCCCCTTCCCACCCCTAATTTGCATATGCAAATTAGGTTTCAGTTCAGTATTCGGCCGAAACTTTCGCAAAGGATTCGGTGGTTCGGTCGAATCCAAAATAGTGGATTTGGTGCATGCCTAGTTATTAAAAAGAAAATACTTTTTTTTTTTAAAAAAAAAATTGGATTATTTGGATAAAATGAAGTCTATGGAAGATGGCCTTTCCATAATTTGGAACTTTCTGAATATCTGGTTTCCAGATAACAGATCCCATACCTGTAATATGTAGTCAGGGCAACGGATGAATGGCAAGCTGATCAATAAAAATTATGGCACAGTGCCATCAGTGGGGATTGTATGAATAAAATACAAGATCGGATTTTCAGGTTATTAATTACATGCTCAGCCATATAAACAAAAAGTGATAGTGCTGCTATACCATCCATTATACAGTAGTGCAGGTTATTTCTGCAAGCCTGTACCTTTAAGAGAATGTCTGTGGAAGGGACGACATGGGAAACAAGTGTTCTGCTAAAAAGAAAGAGAACGCTGAGCCTTGCCAGAGAGTCGGGTAATGTTTTATGCATGTAGATATCATTATGTTCTGTAGTGAAGGTGCTAATGAAGCGCTTGAATTCATTCTTTGTAGGTGCTGTAATGCTCAGGCGTCGGAGCTTTCGGCAGGAGAAATGAGGCGTGAGCAGTTGCCACTGAACATTGCTCTAACCCCTGCACTCGACTACAAACGTGCCGCAGATCAGACAGACAAAATAAACCGGTGAGAGAGAGAAATAATTAAAGGCCTATTACAGCGTCTGCTGATGAAGTGCTGTTTACTTTATATCTCTTATCAATCTCATTGTATTCAGCTCTGGGTATAAACACCATTTGCACAACCAGGTTTAGAAAAGAGATGTGTATGTTTGTGGGGCTGTGGTCCTATTTAGAGAAGAACTGCACATCACTTTGGGGGTTTTCTTACCTTTCAACGTGTTATAGAAAAATTAAAGAATATTTAAACTAGGGATCTAGGAATCCAGGATTCTGCCTTTTTCAGCAGGATTTGGATTCGACCAAATCCTTGTGTCTGGCCGAACTGAATCCTAATTTGCATATGTAAATTAGGGATGGGGAGGGAAATCACATGACTTTTCATCACAAAACAAGTAAAAAAAAAATGTTCGCACTTTTTCCTTTCCCGCCCCTAATTTGCAAACGCAAATTAGGATTTGGATTCGATTCGCCTTAAGCTTTCACAAAAGATTCGGGGGATTTGGGCGAATCCCAAATAGCAGATTCGGTGCATCCCTCATATAAATCTTAGGGGTGCACCGAATCTAGGATTCTGTTCGGGATTCGGCCTTTTTCAGCAGGATTCGGATTCGGCCGAATCCAAATCCTAATTCACATATGCAAATTAGGGGCGGGGAGGGAAATCACATGACTTTTTGTCAGAAAACAAGAAGTAAAAAATGTTTTCCCCTTCCCACCCCTAATTTGCATATGCATTTGCAAATTAGGGTTTGGATTCGGTATTCAGCCGATTCTTTCACAAAGGATTCGGGGGGTTGGCCGAATCCAAAATAGTGGATTCAGTGCATCCCTAATAAATCTACCTTTATATTAGACATACTGGGGCTCATTTATAAAGACTGGGTAAATTGGCACCTGGGCAGTAACCCATAGCAACCAATGAATGATAAGCTTTTTTTTCATCCAGCTGCAGGTTGAACAGTGAAAGCAAACATCTGATTGGTTGCCACGGGTTACTGTCCAGGTGCACATTTTTCCCAGTCTTTATAAATGACCCTCGCTGTTTAAAGAACTAGTAACATTAAAAAAAGTTTGAAAAAATTCGTTAGTATACATTGAAAAAAAAAAAAAAAACCAAAACAGATTAAACTTTAAAATCTGAAAGCCTTTATTAAGAAACAACTCCACTTCTGCTCCTCTTCAGAAAAGGCGACACAGTGACAATTCATTGTGCGGCGCTCAATTTCTCCTCCCTGGCTATCTCCTATAAGGAAGGCAGGGAGGAGAAATAGAGTAGCGCACGATGGATCTCCTGACCGCTTTCTGTAGAGGAGCGCAAGTTTTTTTTCAATGTATACTAACAATTTTTTTTAAAAAAAAAAGTGATGTTACTGGTCCTTTAACAATTTATCTACCAGACAGGCAATATATGGAGAACTAGTTAAAGGAGTTGTTCACCTTCCAAACACTTTTTTCAGTTCAATTATTTTCAGATTGTTACCCAGATTTTCAATTACTTTCCATTTTCTATTTTTTTAGCATTTTTTTCAAAATCCAAGTTTAAAGTTGAATATCCTTGTCTCCGGTGTTGGAGTCTGGCAGCTCAGTAATTCAGGTGCAGCTTCTAAACTGTTACAATTTTGCCACATTTATTTGATCCATTTCTCAGCAGCACCTCTGGAGTATTAGCAACTATTAGGGATGCACCGAATCCAGGATTCGGTTCGGGATTCGGCCAGAATTCGGCCTTTTTCAGCAGGATTCGGCCGAATCCTTCTGCCCGGCCGAACCGAATCCTAATTTGCATATGCAAATTAGGGGCAGGGAGGGAAATTGCGTGACTTTTTGTCAGAAAACAAGGAAGTAAAAAAGGTTTTCTCCTTCCCACCCCTAATTTGCATATGCAAATTAGGGTTCGGATTCGGTTCGGTATTCGGCCGAATCCTTCTTGAAGGATTCGGGGGTTCGGCCGAATCCAAAAAAGTGGATTCGGTGCATCCCTAGCAACTATTGTATCAATTCTAACAGCTGCCTGTAATGAAACCCAGAGATTCTGCTCAGCAGCGACAAAGATTAGAAATGTATCAACTAAATGTATCAATTTAGAACAGTTAAAGGGTCAGCGACCCCCCCCACCCCAACCCAGAGCTGCTTTAGGAGGTGAGAAATGACATTTTACACTTTAATATTAGAAAAACAGTCACACATAAAAAATAGAAAGTAAATGGAAAATGTCTTTGTGAACTATCTGAAACCAACTTAACTGAAAAAAAGCTTTGAAGGTGAACAATCCCTTTAAGCAACATTGCTGATAAAACCCTAAACAAACTAAAATAAAATAGCTGCTATATAGGGGCAGATATGCCCAACTCAGCAGCTTACAGGTAGATGGCCTGCCCAACTGATATATGGCCTAAAAAGGGCTAAATATCTATTGCACAGGTTAAAAAATTCCGTCCAGCAACAACCCCACCGGGTTTGGCATAGGCCTCCAATGTGATACAGTTCTCATCTTGGGGGTGAAATAAATGACTGACAGTGATTGGCAAAATGTATTTTAAGGTATCGACGGCTAATCTGCATTATGGGTGGATAGCAAAGAGGCATGAAGATAAAGGTGGCCATACACAATAAGAGATCGCCAAATGAGCGGATCTTTCTCTGATATGCCCATCAACGGCTGGGCGATATAGGGTTAATCTGAACATTCGGCCCTAGGGCCGAACAATTGGATTACAACGAAAAGAATGGGCGCCGTTGGGATGAGGACTAGCCGACGCGGGGCCAGATATTGATCGGGGAGAAGCCCCCATACACTGGCAGATAAGCTGCCGAATCAGTCAAAAAGACAGATATCTAGAGCTTTAATCTGCCCGTGTATGACCACCCTTTAGGGAGAAGAGCCAGCAACACCCAAAAGAGGCAGTATATAAGGATTATGATATATGAGCACTGGAACTCAATTTGGTCCTAGCAATGGCTGCTAAAAACTTTTTATTCTTTATAATACAGGGCTGCCACATTTCTTCTATTCTTCTAATATGACTTCTCTATCGGTTCTACCAGCAGATCTTGAGCTGTCAATCAATAGATCTTGAGCAGAGCATTGTCTACCAACAACTACCCCAGACTACATACCTGTTCGCTTCTTTTCATGCAAGTATAAAGAAAGAGGTGGCTTGTTGAAATATAGCAGTTTGTATTTTCTCAAATAAATGTAATCAAGAAAATGAGAACCATTGCAATGGTGGATTGTGATGAGATACTATAACTAGATGTTGAATAGGGCTTGTTAAGACAAAAGCCCTATTTCATCAGTCCTGGATTTGTGGAAAGGCCACCAAGGCCCGGGCCTAGGGTGGCAGGATTTTAAGGGGGCGGCATGCTGCCCAACCACACCCACATTGGTTCAAAAACACCGGGGATGCGCTGGAGATACAATAATTTTTTACATTTCCCGTGCGCCAATCCCCATTGCTCCAGTCCCCCTGGAGGGGGCAGAGGCGACGAACGATAGTGGCCCTAGGGGCGCCCACTATATAAATCCGGCCCTGTGTTTCATGATCAACGTCTTGAAATCTAGAGCAAGGGGAGTCACTGGGATAATATTACAGAGAATGTCTTTGTCTGCTCATATTGGTGTTAATATGCATCCACATGTCACTCATTCCAGGCCTTTGCTGTCTATATAGAGCTATTTAATGCTGCATCTGTCACTCTATTCCTGGGACAGTGTCTCCCTCTCCCTGTCATTTCAGGTGTCTGCTTGTACAGAGCGAATCGTCTTGGATATTCAAACAGCAGCGGCCTTCAAACAACCAGCTCCGACAGATGGACTGTCTTGAGTATCCACCATTAATATTCATTTCAATGCGCCGTATAAATGTAAAATGTTGATCCTGCACATTAATGAGCTGTATGGACAGTACCAGAATAATAGTTGGCAATGAGGAGCCATGAGCTCACAGTGAATCAAGCCTGTATATAAACGAGACTGATCTTATCCCGCACAGTCATGTTCCCAAATAACAGTGGCAGGGGCCTAATTAAAATAGCATTCCAGAGGTCAAGAGTCAACCTGAATTAATTCATCATAAATACTTATAATTGCAAAAAGCAATTATATAATTGCTGAAGAAAAAAAAAAAAAAAGTAAAACGGGACTTTGTAAGCGCCACTCTTCATAAAGAGTTTGAAAAATGGATTCTGCTTAATGAAATATTTCCCAGAATAATGGCCTCTCCATAATTCTTCCAGCCAAGGAGATGGCTGAGGCTCAAGTTCAAGATGTTCTGAAGAGATTCGGTGATAAAACTGGCAGTAATTAAAATGGAACTGGAGGAACTCTCCCTTTGTTTCATTCTCATCTAGCTTTATTAGGCAAAGGTAAATATAACCTGCTAGCCTGAAAATTGCCCTCAGGGAATCCTCTAGGCCAGGCTGTCAGCACGGAAATTTCTAGATTGAAAGGAGATGAAGATCAAAACTTTCTTACTATCACCAACTGTCATCACAAAACCATTTACAGACTAACAATCTCGATGCAGAGATGATTCTACTGTCGATGGCAACATGATGAAGAAATATACTCTTTTCTAGGAGTGAAGATTCATGGTGATGGATACATTTCAGGAGGAAACATAGGATCTGGATGTGTGGGGCATTCCATATATTCTCAAATACTATTTTGCCCAGACTGTGTTCTGAGGGGTAAGTATTCCACTTTGCAATCTTGGCTGAAAGACTTTACTATCCAAGTAACACAATGCAGCTGTTCCTATAATATTGTGCTGCTAAAAGACTGGTGACCACTTCCTGGTGTCCCAAGCCTCCAAGTCCACAATATACAAAAAGTTGAAGCAGCAACACCGTGCTTCATAAAAAAGTGTGTTTATTTAGTCCTTTTAAAAACAGACAGCCTCCAGACCAACTCCTCACACATTTTGGCCATTACCGACCTTAATCATAGGCATAAATGCCTAAGTTTGAATGTGGTAATGTCTGAAACGTGTAAGGCTTTGGTCTGGAGGTTGTCTGTTTTTAAATGGACTAAATAAACACACTTTTTTTTATGAAGCACGGTGTTGCTGCTTCAACTTTTTGTATATTGTGGACTTTGAGGCTTGGGACACATTTTGCACATTGTATACTATCCAAGTCCTGCTGATCTACATACTAGATCATGTAAGAGATATTAAAAAATTTAAGAAGTCTTTGTGAGACTTTACCTTTATTCTTTGTTGCTAAATTAATGGAGTTAACTGTTTAAAAGTGGATAAATCAATAATCCCATTGGGTCACCTGATCCTGAACAGGTCCCTCATCTCCATTGTGAGATGACTATATGGCCTCCTTCATTCTGAGATGTTTAGACTTCACCATTCAAGTCACCCTTATGCTCCTACCTGTAATCAGGACCCATCTGAGCTGATATATTACCGGCCTGGCAGGTAAAAATTATGGTTGATACCAATGTTACTAATAGAGAAAAAAGATAAATATATAGGAAGGCCGGTATTTTTTTCCAGAAAAGGTGGCAACCCTAGCT
Source organism: Xenopus petersii (assembly GCA_038501925.1). Lineage (NCBI taxonomy): Eukaryota > Metazoa > Chordata > Amphibia > Anura > Pipidae > Xenopus > Xenopus petersii. Next base: position 146,921,747 of record CM076682.1, read on the forward strand.
GATAACAAGGTAACAGACATATCAAAATATTGATGGCAGAGACACATGCTCAGATTCATGGAGATTTACCGCAGAGTCAGACGAGATAATTATGGGAGATTTAGTCGCTTATCCTCTTCATCAGGCAACTAATCTCCCCAGTAGGGGAGATTAGTCACCCAGAGTAGATGCAATTTGTCACTGGGCAACTAATCTCCCCAAATCTTCTCGCCTGACTCTACGGTAAATCTCCCCAAATCTGAGCATCTCTCTCTGCCCTTAGTCGGCCGGCGATAAATTGCCTCTTCTTTGGGGCGACTAATCTCCCCCCGAAATGCCTCCCTCTGGCTAGAATCTAAATCACCAGTGGGATGGCACTCTGAGAACTTTGTTTTCTAAGTCTCCCTAAGTTTCCTCGTAAGGCAACTTCGTGCTACTTCAGAAAACGAAGCACACCATTTGCCATCCAGCCAGCGATTTACATTCTAGCCGGTGGGAGGCAGTTCAGGTGATTAGTCGCCCAGAAGAAGAGGAGATTTGTCAATGGGTGACTAATCTCCCCTAATTTGAGCGTGCGTCTCCCCCCTTCTGGGGTTTCCTTGAGTGTTCAGAAGGATAATTAGGCATTCTCCATTAAGCTTACCATAACTGTAGGCTAGGTCCACCTATTGCTCTGGGGGGGCCAGCTGACAGTTTGGGAACCTTCGGATAAACTGCTACAATCTAGCAATCATTAGAATGGCCGAACTGCAGCAATATCTGGCTGATCATCTTGGCCTATATGTGGCCTTGGTTTCTTCCCTGGTGAAACTGGGGGAGGTGGAATTACTCAAGCACTGTTTTTGTGATTGCAGGTTGTCAAAAGTATTTTTATCTAATGATGATGCAAAAACGATTGCAACTTTTTACATTAAGCAAAACTCTATCATTTTAATTTCCAATTAAAACTGTCCCTTTGATGCATTCACTATTAACAAAGAAGAAAAAGGAAATTGTCTGCAAACTAAAAGTAGGAGAGGGAAACATGAAAGCTGGGAGAAATGACTATAAACATTACTATAAAAAAAATTCTCGCTTGTTCAACTTGCAAGTTAATGTATCAGTGCAGATCACGTCTCGGGTGGTGCTTCTGAATTTTAACAACAGGAATTTTTTATGCAGCAATGCATTCCAATTGATATCCGATGGCACAGACGTATCCCTCCTCTATACAGATGCCATCTATAAGTCATAAGGTTTCAGCGCTGCTTTTGTAATGACATGTCTTGTGATGTTCAAGAAGCCAACTTTATATGTTTGGTGGGTACCATATGGCACGCTCAGTGGTTTCATCAACACTATTTCAAAATGCTGTGGGTGGTTTCCCACTGAGAGCAATAAAAGACACTGTAAACAGCCCCAAAACCGAGATTATCACCTGGAAACACGTACAAGGACCAGTTTAACTAGAAGCCAATAATAGCAGGCAGTCCAGACTTGCGGAGTTTGCCTCCGCCATCAATTTATAAATAGACAAAACAGGAAAAATCTTTCACTAAGCTCTGTCAAATTAAAGGACAACTAAATCCTAAAAATTAATGTGGCTAAAAAAGCCATATTTTATATACTGAACTTACTGCACCAGCCTAAAGTTTCAGCTTGTCAATAGCAGCAATGATCCAGGACTTCAAACTTGTCACAGGGGGTCACCATCTTGGAAAGTGTCTGTGACACTCACATGCTCAGTGGGCTCTGAGCAGCTGTTGAGAAGCTAAGCTTAGGGGTCGTCACTAAGTATCCAGCAGAAAATTAGGTTTCTCTGTATTATAAGCTGATGCTACAGGGCTGATTATAAAATTCTGATGCTAATTGCACTGGTTTCTGTGCTGCCATGTAGTAATTATCTGTATTAATTACTAATCAGCCTTATATTGTGACATTTCTATTCTATGTGTACTGTATATTGTAAGTGGGTCCCTAAGCTCAGTAAGTAACAGCAGCACAGAGCATGTGCAGTGAATCAGCAGAAAAGAAGATGGGGAGCTACTGGGGCATCTTTGGAGACACAGATCTTTCCTGCTAAAGAGCTGTGGTTGCCTTGGGCTGGTACAGAAGCACAAAACATAATGTATTACATTTCTACCTACTTCTTTATTTAAGCTTTAGTTCTCCTTTAAGGGCTTATTTATCAAAGGTCATAATTAAATTTCCTTAAAATAAAACGTTTTACCCGTCAATTTCAATTTTAGATACCTTTCCATTCTCCTTGTGTCCGAGTTTTTTCAAGACACAGTCAAACTAATGGGCAAATTAGCATATGTTTGAAGGGAAATTCAGCAGTCACTCACAATATATCTTCCATATCTGTACCGTGCCATCACCCAAAGGGCAACTTAGGGACATTTGCATAAAACAAACAGGCAAATATTAAGGGGAAAAAAAACCAAGTGAGCCATAAAGAGAGTCATGCGCTGCAAAGGTCACGTTGACATGCACAGTAAGTGTATTAATCTGGTTTTGTCCCTCATTTCTATGGCAACATAATCTCTTACCTGAGTTTTGGCCAGCCATTGCACTGATCTTAGTCTCGTCAGCTACTGTTAAAAAGGTAAATGTAAGACAGGTTAGCCATGTTAGTAGGCGCATTCCTCATGCAACAAACACATTGTTGGCACATTAAGATGCAAGGTTATACAGTCCATGCAAATAACCAGCCCTGTAGACTCGTTATCCAAAACGCTGGGAATTAAAGTCAAACCATGCAGTTGCTCATGTGATTGCATGTTAGACATGCCCCCCTCCCATTTGAACGGAATTAAAACTGTTAATTATTCCTGTAATACACTCATGCCAGAAGCTTATGGCTTCACATGAAATACATAGAAAGAACAAGACATTATTACATTAATGGTCACATTCAGTCATCTGTCGTACTGATGAGATCAAGCTTCTAGCCTTCCATGTACATTAGAATCGCTGTCCCATTAGCAAAGCAATATGCTTTCACTAGAAATGTCATCTGTATTGTTATTAACCACGGCAACCAAACACCCATTCCCAAGCCTAGATTGTGGCATCATCACTTGACTTCTTAACCATTCCGCAGTCCGATAACTGTACAGCCCTCTGGCTCTAGGTAGGATTACAACTGTTCCGTTATCCGGAAACCTGTTATCCAGATAACTCCGAATTACGGGAAGGCAGTCTCCTATAGATTCCATTGTAATAATATAATTCACATTTTTAAAATGATTTCCTTGTACTCTGTTATAATAAAACAGTACCGTGTACTTGATCCAAACTAAGATATAATTAATCCTTATTGGAGGCAAAACAATCCAATCGGGTTTATTGTTCTATCCGTAGAGAGACCTCTTATACGGTAAACCCCTGGTCCAAGCATTGTGGATAACAGGTCCCGTCCCTGTACTGCATTCAGGCATCAACAGATATGTGAAAATAATGTACATCAGGGGCGCAGCACCAATGAGCCATGTTGAAAAACTTGTCTTAGGTGGCAGCGCCCTCAGGTTACATGGGGCAGCAAAAAGCCGCTCCTACTTAAGACCTGCATTTCTGGTTTTTAAACTGGTGATCCAAAAATGGAGAAAAAGGGGAAACCTTCATTGGGTGTTAATAAATAGTACAATAAATATAAAGCATATCTTACCATATTGACTTGAGGATGGTGGTACCCACCTCTCCATTGTCTGTGCTAAGAGGAATTGTGAAGGAAAGTATCCCTTGAAAATCCCAATCTGATTTTAGAAGAAATAACTTCACTGAACAACTACATTTGGGAAGAATCCAGACTTCAAAACGTTCCTTTCTCTCTCTAATGTTCACATTAGCAATATTTGTGATGGAAACAGCGAAAAAAAAATCTATGTCACCGCTTTGGGTTTTCAAAACTGGTTCTCCTAGAGGGGTGGGATCTCCAACCTTTTATTTACCTGAGCCACATTCAAATATAAAAAGAGCTGGAGAGCAACACATGCCTGCAACATGTTCCTGGGAGTGCCAAATGTGCGCTGTGAGAAACATGTTGACCTTATGTGGACTAGCAGCCTACAGGAGGCTCTGTTTGGCAGTACAAACTATAGCTTGACTTCAAGGCAGGAATTCAAAAATAAGCACCTGCTTTGAGGCTACTGGGAGCAACATCTAACTGGTCGATGAGGAACATGTTGCTCCCGAGCCACTGTGGGCATCACTGTCCTAGAGGCTTTGCTAGGTGCCTGTATTTTGACTGTAAATTAGAAATAAATATGGATATTATAGGTCAGGGAGGTCTAACAATGTCAGATAAAGACGACAGAGGAGGTGTTGGAGATGTAGTACAAAAGGCGGCCAACCCTATGGTAGACGCTCTACTTAAGACCATTGATAGTGTTTTTATTACTAGGGGGTATCAGTTAGCTATATTAGGAACCCTACTGTTTTTAATGAACTCAAGCACTAAAAAAGCAGCACTGATTATCTCTATTTTATCAGCCATAAATCCTTATTGCCAGCTTTCGGAATCTTATTATGTCAGAGAAATGATAATCAATCTTTCCCCTGCCTCGCAGAAGTCACATTACATATTGTGCAAGCGTCTGGCGCAGAGATTCAATTAAAGGAATAACAGCTCCGATTACAAGAGAAACAATTTGTTTCGGTACCAAGGATTCTTATGACAAGAGGCAGGGAGGTTTCAGGAGCAGTCTTCCAGGCCATGGGAAGGTTCAATGGGCAATCTCTTACTAGCACACACTGGTGGATATGGACATGGAGATATAGAGATATATATATATATATATATATATATATATATATATATATATATATATATATATATATATATATATATATATATATATATATATATATATATATATATATATATATATATATAAGCTGTGTTGGGAAAAGGTGAATTTTGAATAACTATGAATACCAACTTGTACTTCAAAAAGGCAATGGCCAGTACCAGAATGGGAATCTTATTTCAATGGGTGTCCGCTTACTAGAGCATTGATCGGCTTAAAGAAACATGGGACCAAATACAATAAGGGGCAGATTTAATAAGGGTCGAATTGAAAATTAGAATTTTCTAAAAAATTTTATGGTCAAAACTGTCAAATTGGACTAGGGAATTATTCAATTTTAAAAAATTCTAATTTGATTTTCGAGATTTATCATACTCTGGCCCTTTTTGAATTCAAAATGACTATTCGCCAACTTAAAACTGCCGAATTAGTGTATACAGTAAGTCAATGGGAAAGGTACAGGGGCCAATTTGGAGTTGTTTCCTGACATTCAAGTTTTTTTTTTTTTTGGAGAAAAAACTCGAATCGAGTTTGATCAAATTCGATTAGAATTTTCAATTTGATTTTTTTTTCCCCTAAGTTGAATTTCTAATTCATTAGAATTTAAGGGAGTTTAAAAAAAAAAATAACTCACATGAATTTGAAATTTGATCCTGGATAAATGTGCCTCTAGGTGTTGAAGTCTAACCAATAAATATAAGCTGAGTGACAATATTTTGACACTGTAGAATACATGTCTGGGTATCAGTCGTCATTACCCATTAATAGGACATATGACAGTAGATCTTCTCATTATACCAGCTCGTGAGTGCCCAGCATAAACAACCATGGCTCAGTTCATCAGCTAGTCATACGAAACAATAACCTCTGTATAAGGCAGGGGCTCTGCTTATCAGGACAAGCAGCAGATATCCCAGACTCTTCTAATTCTCCTGAATTTCTCAGCTGGGTTGCTAATGCCCAACAGAAAAATATATGATATTTACGCAACTATGGAGTGAAGACCAGCAGCTTCTAAGCTCCTTTTATCTCTGAACCTGTCATGAAGAATAAATCCCTATCGTATGATTACTTTTTCTTGTATTTATGCGGCATGTAACGGTAAAGCAGACGTTGCTATCAATCCTAGCCGAGGCTGCAGCTTGTAAACACATTTAATAAGAAGAGCGGAGTATGGAGAGAGATGGTGCATTTACATTCTGAATCTGATGTCGGACTGGCGGCACGTCGCCTTATACACAGATGTGAGCAACACCTGCACCTTCAACATGAAAATCTTCAGGTTATGTGAATACATGTAGTATAGGCCCATTACCATCATTTCTAAACATTCAGCTGTGCCATTTGTCTTTAAAGGGATACGGTCAGGGGAAAAAATGTTTTTTTTCAAAACGCATCAGATAATAGTGCTGCTCCAGCAGAATTCTGCACTGAAACCCATTTCTCAAGAGAGCAAACAGATTTTTTTTTATATTCAATTTTGAAATCTGACATGGGGCTAAACATATTGTCAATTTCCCAGCTGCCACAAGTCATATGACTTGTGTTCTTATAAACTTCAATCACTCTTTACTGCTGTACTGCAAGTTGGAGTGATATCACCCCTCTCCCTCCCCCCCCAGCAGCCAAACAAAAGAACAATGGGAAGGTAAACAGATAACAGCTCCCTAACACAAGATAACAGCTGCCTGGTAGATCTTTGACATTGAAAAACAGCAGCCTGCCAGAAAGCATTTCTCTCCTAAAGTGCAGGCACAAGTCACATGACCAGGGGGAGCTGGGAAACTGACAAAATGTCTAGCCCCATGTCAAATTTCAAAATTGAATATAAAAAAATCTGTTTGCTCTTTTGAGAAATGGATTTCAGTGCAGAATTCTGCTGGAGCAGCACTATTAACTGATGCGTTTTGAAAAAAACATTTTTTCCGATGACAGGATCCCTTTAACTGCCATAAGGCAGGGCATTATACTGGATACCACTAAATATGATACACCTCAATTCAACATAGGCTGAATATAAAAGCTAAGGTTTAGTACAGGTATGGGATCGGTCATCCGGAAACCAGTTATCCAGAAAGCTCCGAGTTACAAGAAAGCCATCTCCCATTTTAATCAAATAATTTTAATGTTTCAAAATGTCCCTTTTCTATGTAATGATAAAACAATACCTTGTACTTGATCCTAAAATATAATTAATCTTAATTTGAGGCAAAATCAGCCTATTGGGCTTGTTTAATGTTGAAACTATTTTTTAGTAGACTGTACGTAGATTCAAAACCTAGGAAACTTTAAGTCCCGATTCTGGATAACAGGTCCCATACCTGTATATCATTATCATATGTCAGTTTATGTCAATGGGACATTTATTCTTTAACTAATTTTGCCATTCTGCTGTCATATCAGTTGTATAATTCCATTGAATAAACATTCAGGCTTTTGTACCTAGATCCATGCTTTTTGATTTCCTGGTCTTAACAAAATCCAGTTGACTGGCATCTCCAAACTGCTTTGTGCGCTTTTCTGACATGCTCTGGCGGGCAAACCCTTCCCTCTGGAAGGCAAGTGACGGATCAACATCTGGACTGAGAGTGCTGAGGGGGAAGCAGAAATACACAGAGATCAGTAGAGATATGGCAATACATTATGCAGTCATAATTACAGAGAGGTTACTCTTGATAACAAGTTCAGCACTTACAATGACAGGAAATATTCGTTTATATATATCAGTATATGATCTCACCGCTGCATATACACTGCATTGCTGATTAGAGGAAAACAAGTCTTCATTATCTGCCTATGGCCAAAAAAAATGTACTACCCAATATTTGTCTCATGCTGTCACAAGTACCGTCTCCATATATGGTTTTAAAAAAATATCTGGGTAAAAGCATATAGGCAACTGAATCCCTTCCTTTAGAACTTATCTAACGGTAACCTCCCACAATATTAATGGTCTCAAGACCTCCAACCATTGGTTGGAGTTCCCACTTTCGGGGTCAAACCTTTGGTGAGGGCCCCATAGTAAACAATTCTGTACCAGTCATAGTTCCAAAAACATCTAGGGTAGCAAATTTGATCTTCATACTAAACAGTTAATAGGCTTTCTCCCCCAAATCTCCTCCTAGTTAACTTCAGGCAGAGTCCCCCTAGTTACTGCTCCAGGTTCTCTAGACCAGTGATCCCCAACCAGTGGCTCATGAGCAACATGTTACTCACCAACCCCTTGGATGTTGCTCCTAGTGGCATCAAAGCAGGTGCTTATTTTTTAATTCCTGACTTGAAAGCAGGTTTTGGTTCTATAAAAACCAGGTGTACTGCCAAACAGAGTCTCCTGTAGGCTATTCGTTCACATAGGGGCTACCAAATAGGCAATCACAGCCCTTATTTGATACTCCAGGGACTTTATTCATGCTTGTGTTGCTCTCCAACTCTTTAATTTGAATGTGGCTCTGGGGTTAAAAAAAAAAAAAAGGTTGGGCCGCTGCTCTAGAGGAACCAGAGCCACATTTTGGGATGGTCAGTCACTCTGAGCAACATTGAATGAAAAAATAATTGGCCAGCTTTGATCTCTCTTCCAAAAAACAAAGACCATAAGCTCACTATATATACAATGGCATATGAGGGAACACATATTAAGAACCATATTAAGAACCATATTAAGAATATCAGGGATATGAATAATTAAGGCTAATATGACAGCAACATTTTTTTTCACTTGTTCTTGGTAAAAGAAAAAAAATTAAATTTAAACCTAGTACAAACCTAGGTGTGCTACTGTATCCGGTACAGTCCCTAGCAGGAGGCCTACTGCTCATCATTAGGAAAGCTTCCAAATACATTTTTTTCCCCCTATCTTTAACAGAAGAACTGACTTTATCATTTAGGAGACTTGTACCAAAGACCACTGCCACTGACTGTACTGATACATAATAAGCTCAAGCGCAGCTAACCTCCCTGGGATATGAATTCAGTTAAAATCTCCAAGATGGCGTGTTCAGAAAGTCACCTTGTGCTGCCGACTTTAGGTTTCCTCCCACCAAACCATTTATCCCTCTGACTTCTAATTATTCAAATATTCCTCGGGATTTCTGCCTGCGCTCATTCCATAGAGGATGATTTGGGAAGGGACATGTTACCCAATGACCCGGCTTATCATTAACATTCCTATGATTAATCCGGTCTTATTGCGCACTGTGTTATCATAATATTTTCATACGGGATTAGCCGGACATCATATATATTCCACTGAGATTCAGACCAGCTGCTGTCCCTGTTTGCATAACCTCTTCTTGTTCCAACTGAAGGCTTTACTTCTCTGCCTCAGAGCGAAGAGCTCACACAGAACATTCATCTTTGTTTTACTGCTTCTCCTTTATCCATTAGCAGCAGGAAATTAAACACATCAGTATACACTTCATCCATTTACTTTTTACATGTCGAGTTCAATTGTAAGTTCTGCTGGTCACAAAGAAAACGAAACCTAGTGAGCCCTATTGAACAGCTTGTTTTTTTCGCAGGAAACTTAATTTTTTAAACATGGACAAAAAAAAAAACACCTCTCTGAACAACAAAGTCCCTTCATCATATGAAGGTCTTAAAGGAGGCATGGACTTCTTTAAATAAAAATGGCATCTGATAACTGTAGGCTTTGTCCTTAGCAAGAGCGACAGTGGTGAGAAGCAAGTGATTAGTGGGAGACGTCAACTGTGGCATCAAAGTGAAACCACAATCATTATGAAAATCCATATAAATCATAACTATGAGAAGTGTGGAGAATACAGGGAATATGGTACACCTCTTGCCATGGTGGCAATCACACCCCAACCTTGACTAGTTGTGTGAAATGTGTATGACAATTCAGTTGTGCAATTCTCCCCTTGTCACTTCATCCCATCCCAACTGCCAGACTTCTCTTGAGCCTCTGCCTGTCCCTCCAAACCTTCAATTACTCCATAAGGATCCGCCTATTTAGAAAAGTCTATCTGATGCCCCCTGGTAGGTCAGACGTCAACATACCAATTATTATTAAGTGTCAGTCGTTCCATCACCCTTTTAAGTCAGTGGTTTCAAAACTATGAGCCAGCCCCTCTGACGGGCTTGGAGCACTGGCAGTAGGGCTCAGCCTAAATGCCGGTTAGGTAAGAACTGTGGAGAATGGCCTTTTGCTGTCCTAGATATGACTGAAAGCCCAGCTTAAAGGTCAGTTAAAGGAGAAACAAACCCCTTATTTAAAAAAACCCTAACCTCACACCATATAGACCCCCTCCATCCTCCCCCCAGCCTAGCTGCTACCCCGGACAAATGCCCCTAACTTTTTACTTACCCTTCGGTGCAGATTCAGGGATCGGAGTTCACGGCAGCCATCTTCGTCCGCTTCTGTGATTTCCGTCCATTTAGGCTCATGCGCAGTTGTTGCAAACCCGGAAATTGCTCCAGCTGCGCATGAGCCACCGGTCTCATTCTCAGATTACCGAAGACTCGGAAGATGGCTGTGTGAACTCCGATACCTGAATCAGCACTGAGGGGTAAGTAAAAAGTTAAGGGCATTTGCCCGGAGTAGCAGCTAGGCTGATAACTGTAGGCTTTGGGAAGGGGGTAGGGTTTTTTTTTAATAAGGGGTTTAATAAGGGGTTTGTTTCTCCTTTAAAAGGGGACTATAACAAAAATGAATGTTTAATACAGGCTTCAGTATACTGAAATAAGAAACTTTGTAAATACAAGCAATTAAATATTCTGCATCGTTTCTGAAATAATGAAGTTTATATTCACTATCCCTCTCTCAGTATCTGTTTCTCTTCATTGTGTCTTCATTCAGCAGTTGGGTGTCAGATGACAGTTAGATCCAATATATATTATAAGGGGGCTTCCTTTCCTAGCAGATGTATTAGAGCTCATTCAAATAACTGATTCCAGTATAAACAAAATCTAACAAATTACTGCCTTTTGCACAATTCTGCATGTAGAGAGACAAGATGTTTGGGGATTCTAATTTTAATAGAGTGAGCTCTAATACATCTTCTAGGAAACTAGATCATCATTCATCGGACACCCAACTGCTGAATGAAGACAAAATGAATAGAGAAACAGATGCTGAGAGAGGAACAGAGAGCATAAACTTGATTATTTCAGGAAATGGTACAGAACTTTTAATTGATTGTATTTATAAAGTTTCTTATGTCAATATGCTGAAGCTTATATTAAATTATCATTTTCGCGATAGTCCCCATTTAAGGTAAAACGTGGGGTCAATATGTATTTGCAGTCTTAGATATTCTTAAAGCTATGACTACATGAATGATCATATTTTCCTACATCTGTAACTATTTCTTCAAGGGAGGCCCTGGACAAGCCTTGAACTTTCAGGTGGGACCTGAAAAACGTTTAACAGTCACTGATTTCGATTGTAAGCCCTTATAAGCGGGGGAGGGGGGGCTCCAATCCAATTTTTTTTTGTAAACCTTGTTGGTCAAGAGCCACGTTTGTTATGAATTATTGTATTGGGTTATTACTGCTACATAACTTGCTGGCACAATACAATTAAATAAATGATGATGATGATGATGATAGAGAGGACTGCTAATTGTTTGTGTGGGACATAAGCACAAACAAATTACTGCAAAGAGTGCGGAACGTGGAAAAGTCTGGGTATGTCTCACCACACTTGAATTTGCTTGACTTTTAAGAAATATGAAATAGTGGGGCAGAAAGATATTCAAAGTGTGTGAATTTAATACTGTATATGTGTTGCACTGCAAGGTCATTATAGAGAAGTAGAAGCAGTGACACCCAACAAGGAATAAAAGTGCTTTTCTGCGGATGCCAACTTGATTTAGGTGTCTTTAACAAAAAACCCTTCTGTTTCAAATGATATTTAGCATATGGCTGGGACAACCAATAAAGGAGGCTGAATGTGAGTGTCAGGGTTTAGTGCAAAGTAAAACAAATATGGCGCCCACTGCTTTCATCTTTCCATCGGTTCATTGGGCCTTTGGGAAAGACTCTTTAGAGGCAGATTTCACAGAAAGTGACAGTTCTTTGGAGTGAAAAGTTACAAAAAAAAGTGCCTCTCACAATAGGCAAGTTCTCCTTTAGAGAAGTGAAGTGGCAGATCATGCAAGAGGAGCAAAATACTAAGTAATACACATGTACAGACTCCCTTTCATTGGGTCTATCCATACAAATGCAGCTTCCTTATGGTCAGGGCACATGCTTAGATTCGGGGAGATTAGTCGCCCGGCGACAAATCTCCTCTTTTTAGGGTTTGACTAATCTCCCCGACTGCCTCCCGCTGGCTAGAATGTAAATCACCGGCAGAATGGCACTCTGAGCGCTTCATTTCGCGAAGTCGCCCAAAATTGCCCCACGAGGAAACTTCAGGCGACTTCGGAAAACAAAGCATCCCACCGGCAATTTACATTCTAGCCGGCGGGAGGCAGTTCGAGGAGATTAGTCGCCCTGAAGAGGAAATTTGCCGTGGGGCAACTAATCTCCCCGAATATGAGTGTGTGCCCTGACTCATACAGCTCCAGGCCCGTCCAAAACTTTCAAATTTCACATAACCTTTCATTTTTTAATGGGGAAAGTTCAAGTTCAGCTGCACAATGCAACGTGAGATGAGGAAGGCCCTTGCCTGGATAGGAGTTTTGTTTTCTAAATGCTTGAATCTTAATGTCGGACAAAAGGGATCTAATGTTACATAGAACAGATGAAGGAAAATAACTCCATGGAATAAGAGGAAAGGCCTGGTTTGATATAAGCAGCTCAGACCATGGAAGTTGGCTTTGCAAATCTTGCTGACGTTTGGAATGTAAATCCCATCCCTGGGAAATGGAAGCCTTATATGATAATTCACACTGTGCTGGATAATTATGGCTCTAGTCATAGGGAGGTGCTTTCATGGAGAGAGGTCTATTTTGCTTATTGATGTATATAATTACTAGGCATGCAAATTAATGCATCCTTTGCTAATTACGTGGAAAGAGCTGCAAATTTCAGACTGAGAAATAACATCATATTGGAGATCATATCTTGAGGATTTAAGATTGTTTGAGAGCTGCGTGGCTTTGAGCACACCAACCCCACAACCTTTTTTTTTTTTTTCTGTTCAAAACACATGAGTTAATAGTGCTGCTCCAGCAGACTTCTGCACTTAAATTCATTTTTCAAAAGAGCAAACAGTTTTTTTATATTTAGCTTTGAAATCTGACATGGGGCTAAACATAGTCAGTTTCCCAGCTGCCCCCAGTCATGTGACTTGTGCTCTAATAAACTTCAGTCACTCTTTACTGCTGTACTGCAAGTTGGAGTGATATCAGCCCATCCATTTCCCCCCACCCAGCAGCCTAACAACAGAACAATGGGAAAGTAACCAGATAGCAGCTCCCTAACACAAGATAACAGCTGCCTGATAGATCTAAGAACAGCACTCAATAGTAAAATCCAGGTCCCACTACGACACATTCAGTTACATTGAGTAGGAGAAACAACAGCCTGCCAGAAAACAGTTCCATCCTAAAGTTCTGGCTCTTTCTGAAAGCACATGACCAGGCAAAATGACCTGAGATGCACCTACACACCAATATTATAACTAAAAAAATATAAACCAAAACCAAAAAATTTAAGTGGTTTAAAATAAAAATAATATAACCTACAAAGGGGCAGCCATTCAAAGCTGAAAAGGCACAGGATATAAAGCAGATCTGTTATCTACTGTGTATCCTGTGCTTGAATGGCTGCCCCCATGGCTACACAGCAGCTTGTTTATATAAACTATAGTAGTACTTATCTGTTATCTACTGTGTATCCTGTGCTTGAATGGCTGCCCCCATGGCTACATAGCAGCTTGTTTATATAAACTATAGTAGTACTTATGTGTTATCTACTGTGTATCCTGTGCTTGAATGGCTGTCCCCATTGCTACACAGCAGCTTATTTATATAAACTATAGTAGTGTTTCTGAAACAAACACACCAGTTTTACCAGTGCAGGGCAACATTACATTATACAGGTATGGGATTCATTATCCGGAAACCCGTTATCCAGAACGCATCCGAATTACGTAAAGGCTGTCTCCCATAGACTCCACTTTTACCCAAACAATACAATTTTTTTTCCTCTGTAATAACTAAACAGTACTTTGTACCTGATCCCGGATAAGATATAAATTAATCCTCATTGGAAGCAAAACCAGCCTATTGGGTGTATTTAATATTAACATGATTCTCTAGCAAACTTATGGTATGAAGATCCGAATTATGGAAAGATCCATTATCTGGAAACCCCCAGGTCCGGAGCATTCCGGATTAACAGGTCCCATACCTGTATTGTTATTCATTTAAAATACTTTCATCTTTGGTGTTACTGTTCCTTTATAAAGCAATCCGCTGTGCTGCCTTATGCCTTTACACTTAAATCACAAACAATTATACTTTTATTATCCCCTATGAAATCAGGGTGATAGGAAGGAATTTAAAAGTAAGATACCAACATTTCAGCTGGTTCAACAGGCTCTCTCTCATTGTGTTGAAGTTTATAAGACCCGTGAGGGTGCATTTACTTCATATTAACCATAGAAATATACCGGACCTTGTAGTGCACTGCCCCTCAGCCAAGCTTACCTTTCTGTTGACTCACTAGCCACTGTTTTAGTCCAAGCACTAGTGGAGTCAGTAACACAACCAACATCATCGTGTGAGCTGGAAGATGAGTGGTCAGAAAGCTGGGAAGGTAGCACAGGAGTTCGGTCATCTTCGATTATCACAGTGTCATCATGAGGCATATTCACTGTCGGGGAGAGCTGGTATTTACCTGCATGAAAAGAGAGAAATATCCCAGTCATTAAAAAGTAGAAATAGTTGCCAACATGTAAGGCAAAGCCAGCCACTGAAGTCGAATAGCCTAAAGACAAATAGCCTTAAAAGAAAAATAAGCAATAAAAAAATAATTTAATAATAAAACATTACAGGCAATCTGTCTTTGTTTGGTTGGCAGGGTCAGTGACCCTGACAACAGGACAGTATATTCAGTTGCCACCTGGAAAAGGCCAGGAAAGCCAATTAAAAACCGACACAATATAGATAATGAAGTCCAATTGAAAAGCTACTTTATTTCATCAAGGACAATAAAAGAAAATATACCCTGTATTGAAGTATGATTTTTAATTCATTTCTGTCCATGTGCAGTATAAGGGATTAGCTTATACATTATTTATCCCTGCACATTGCCATTCAAACAAACCAGCAGAGGCTGCCAGATTGCTGGTCTCAGCTGAGAAATTCTTCATGTAGCTCAACAGAACAGCACCTCTAGGTGCCATAAAAAAAATGCCATACTTATTGCAGTGTAAACCCAGCCAAGTGGCTTCTCCTGCTCATACGTATAAATAGAAATAGGAGAGAGCTCAGGACACACAAAGAGTTATCAGTGGTTATCATAAAATTAAAAGCAGGGGTAGCATAAAAGAAAAGAAGGAAAGGAGTACGTTAAAAGAGGCAAAAAATAAAAGTAAATGCAGGTATAGGATCCCTTATCCGGAAACCCGATATCCAGAAAGCTCCGAATTACGGAACGGCTGTCTCCCATAGACTTCCTTTTATCCAAATAATCCAAATTTTTAAATATGATTTCCCTTTTCTCTGTAATGATAAAACAGTAGTTTGTACTTGATCCCAACTAAGATATAATTAATCCTTATTGGAGGCAAAACCAGCCTATTGGGTTTATTTAATGTTTACATGAATTTCTAGTAGACTTAAGGCATGAAGACCCAAATTATGGAAAGATCCATTATCCGGAAAACCCCAGGTCCCGAGCATTCTGGATAACAGGTCCTATACCTGTACAGGTATGGAATCAGTTATCTGGAAAAACGTTATCCAGAATGCTCCACATTGCAGACAGGCCATCTCCCATTGACTGAATTTTATCCAAATAATCCAATTTTTTTTTTTTTAAAGTTTTTTAAATAATTTTTTTTCTCTGTAATAATAAAACAGTAGCTTGTACTTGATCCCAACTAAGATATAATTAATCCTTATTGGAGGCAAAACCAGCCTATTGGGTTTATTTAATGTTTACATGATTTTCTAGTAGACTTAAGGTATGAAGATCCAAATTACAGAAAGATCCTGTGTCTGGAAAACCCCAGGTCCCGAGTATTCTGGATAAAAGCTCCCATACCTGTACTGAATATATCTTATTATATGAACTTTTCTAGTTTTATCTACTACACTGCAACCTCAATTTGACATCGCCTGATTTTAAGTTTCCTCTCATTTTGCATTTCTATTTAGCGGTCCCATATACTGTGTGTGTGTATATATATAGATAGATAGATAGATAGATAGATAGATAGATAGATAGATAGATAGATAGATAGATAGATAGATAGAGAGATAGAGAGATAGAGAGATAGATAGATAGATAGATAGATAGATAGATAGATAGATAGATAGATAGATAGATAGATAGATAGATAGATAGATAGATAGATAGATAGATAGATAGATAGATAGATATATTAATGCATTTCCCTGATTTTACATTTTCCACCATTTTTTTCTGGTCCCCTGAAAAAAATGTAAATGTGGGTTCTACTGTAGTTGCATCTACCTGCGATGCCGGGGTCCCCTATTCTAAAAGCCTGGTTAAAATGAACAAGAACTAGGTTTGGATTTGGGAGCTTCGTTACGCTATTACCTAGAAACAAAACAAAGCAATAGTTTGTCCCTGATATCTCTGCTCATTCCACCCAGACAATATCATCTCGGTGAATTCCCACGTCGGCCATTCAGCGCTGTGAAATCGCTCTACTTTAATAATGAAAATAACACTTGTCTCATTTATTTTGATTGCTGCGTCACATTTAAAATGACTTGCAAGCCTGCGCGAGCGGCAGCAATATGCTGAACTGGTGTTGTTTTTTATTAATAAACCAGGCTGTGGGGGGGAGGGGCGGAGAGAAAAGTGCCTGCAGTTATGCGAAGATTATATAAAACAAGTTTAACCGCAATAAACTATTATTAATTGATTCAGATATTGAGAAACAAAAGAGATCAGTGGCCCCATGGGTTATCATAAAATTATGATACTTGGCTTGGGGCCTAGAGAAACACAGAGTGCAGCTCTGGAAGACAGATGTTAAGGCTTGCACAGTGCCGACTGGAATTAGCACATTCTGGATATCTATCTATCTATCTATCTATCTATCTATCTATCTATCTATCTATCTATCTATCTATCTATCTATATATATATACACATACATACTCGCTGCACAAGTACAGTGCCTCCATGACATTTGTGTAGTGTATAAATAATGCCCCTAGCACTAAGGGCATTTTGTCTGCTTCTGCAGCTAACAGTGGCGGACAACATAGGCCTATTTCCATTCCCACTACTATTGAATTTAAATCTGCTTGTCTGATGCACATGGAAGGGTTACACAGGTGGACATCGGCTCGCTTGAGTATTTTGGTGCTAGTATTTTGATTTTGTGTGCGTCCAATAGCATGCTTTTTAATTCTGCAACATCAGGAAATTGGAACGTACCTCCCTCTGCAAAAAATGTTGACCCTTGCGCCAGGGCTTCTATAAAGATCTTGATCAGAGATCAGGCCCTGACTGGCAATCTGTGGATTCTGGGGGCTGCCCTAAGAGAAGTCATAGAATTAATATTTATTGGGTTGGTGGGGGCTGTTAAGACCCCTGTGTACCTAAAACACCAGGGACTATTTTGTTCTCAGTCCAGACCTGGCACAGATGATCAAATATCCATACAAAAGGAACACAGTATGCCTTAAAGGAGAAGGAAAGGCTAAAATTAAGTAAGCTTTATCAGAAAGGTCTATATAAATATACCAGTAAACCCTCAAAGTAATGTTGCTCTGAGTCCTCTGTCAAAAGAAACACAGCATTTCTTTCCTTCTATTGTGTACTCATGGGCTTCTGTATCAGACTTCCTGTTTTCAGCTTAAACCTACAGGGCTATGTCTTGAGCATGCTCAGTTTGCTCCTCTCCCCCTCCCTTCTCCCACCCTCACCCGCTGCAATCTAAGCTCAGAGCTATGAGACAGCAGGAGAGACTCAGGCAGGAAGTGATGTCACACCAAGACAATATGGCAGCTGCTATCCTAAACAAACAGATAAAAGTTCTACAGCTGTTTACGGAGGTATGGTAAAGTTAACACAGAATAAATCAAGTGTTCTAGCTTGCACTATTGTGGCTAATCTATTGGCAATAAACTACCTCGCCAGCTTTCCTTTTCCTTTAAGCAGAACAAACATGGGTTTATTGTAATTGAAGGGGCAGCAAAATGGATATGTTGTTAGAATTGTGGCCTGTTAATACTGGGTTCCTTGGGCCAAAGTCTAAGTATATTCTCCTGATATTCCCCTGTGTCGATGTGGCTAGCCTTCCATGGTTTCCTCCTATACCCCAAAAACATACATTAGGTTAATTGGCTACTGATAAAATTTACTGTATTAAGTGTGAATGAGACCTTAGACCAATGATCCTCATCCAGTAAGTAGCTCATGAGCAATGCTCCCTAAACCCTTTGGATGTTGCTCCCAGTGGCCTAAAAGCAGGTGCTTATTTTTGAATTCCAGGCAAGTTCTGGTTGTATAAAAACCTTGTGTACGGCAGAACAGAGCCTGACAGATCACATGGGGGCTACCCATAGGCAGCAGAAGATGGTTTTAGCTGGGGGGGCCAGGACGAGGGGTAATGGAGGCGCGCGTAGTGCGCCGCAAATTTTTTGGCCACACCCTTTTAGCCACTCCCCTTTGACTCCACCCACTTTCCCATGTGTTTTCACTGAATTTTCAGGGAATTTCAATTTTAATTTCACATTTCAGGAAATTCCATGTATAAATACCCCCAGACTGAATGGCACAGTGGAAATTTAATGTGACCTGTGGCATAGACCCTACCCCTCACAAATGACACACATAGGCCTTTAAGGACTAACAGCATGTGTGCCCATCACTGTGGCACTGAAAGAGTAAACAGCAGTAGGGCAGCAAAACATCAAAATGCATGCCTAGCAATCCTATGAGCAGCAATGAGGAAGCAGCAACTTCCTAGCAGTTACATTCATTGCACATCATTCACAGCTCCCATCGAATGATGTGCAATGAATGTAACTTCTGGGAAGTTGCGGCTTCCCCATTGTGCTTATTGGATTGCTTGGCTAAGGGTTAGCCTAGCAGCTCTATTTGCACAACAACTCCCAACATCAGGCAGCCTGTAATTAATGGTGATGGAAGTAGGGACTTGTAGTCCTCCAAGAGCTGAGGACAAAATGACCGAGTACCAGTGGCAATGGTACCCTCCCCCGCCCTTTGATTGTTCTAAGCCCACTATTGAATGCACTCATGAAGCAGCTGGGCACCGAGCGGTGGGGGGCTCACTCATGCTGACAGGTGTCGCAGCTTGCACCTGTGTCGCCATGGCATCATTTTCTGCAAATGTGCAGCCGCAGCCAGAGCCAGCTCACTGCGGCCACTCCATCGATGAGGTACATGGAAGAGGTGAAGGCAGGGTCAGTCTTAACAACTGCGGGGCCCAATTGGAACCATTTTCGTGGGGCCCCCTAAATGGAGTTTTGCCATCTGGCACAGGGTTCCTGTCCCATGATAATTACTCACTACATTTCACTAATTTATTTCTAGAGTTCAACTGCATACAAAACGCAGGAATTTATTTTCACAGTATATGTGCATTTTTAAAGATTTATCCTCAAACCTATGGTAAATAGTACAGGGGAATACCTATACTGGCATGGTTTTCTGTTATCTCTCTGTACAGACTATGAGCAAACTTAGGGGGCTGTTCCTGCTGAATTGTGCTTAGTACAGGGAATACCTATGCTACCATATTTTTATGGGATCTCTCTGTACAGACTATGAGCAAACTTAGGGGACTGTTCCTGCTGAATTGTGCTTAGTACAGGGAATACCTATGCTGCCATAGTTTTATGGGATCTCTCTGTACAGACTATGAGCAAACTTAGGGACTGTTCCTGCTGAATTGTGCTTAGTACAGGGAATACCTATGCTGCTATATTTTATGGGATCTCTCTGTACAGACTATGAGCAAACTTAAGGGGCTGTTCCTGCTGAATTGTGCTTAGTACAGGGAATACCTATGCTGCCATAGTTTTATGGGATCTCTCTGTACAGACTATGAGCAAACTTAGGGGCTGTTCCTGCTGAATTGTGCCTTTGACCATGTCCACTATAGGAAAAATATTGAATATATAGATAGCTAAACGTTTCTTTTTAATAATGCAATTTATTTTATAAAAGCCAAAAGACACATTTGCAATTCCATGTATAATACCCCAGAACTTAAAGGATGAATTCCATGAATTTGATGTTTGATGCGGGAGAAAGTCAATTGCAAGCTTTTGCTATGGTGGGGGCCCCATGGGCACGGGGACAGATTGGGCCCAATAGGTCTCATTAGCCTAAGACCGGCACTAGGCAGAAGGAAGGTGCAGCAAGTCCAGCTGTCTGTGATCTCTCCCTCCCCTAACACACGCCCCCTCCCATCTTCCGGCTAAACACACACACACACAGGAAACCTCTGCAGCATATAATTAAATCTTTAGCAATACATCACGTGTCTGTCTGTACGGAGTTTATTGGAGATGGAGCAGCAGGCAGAACATCTTCATCCACGCAGAGCCGCACACCAGATCCTCTCTCTCAGCAATCAGCGTGTAAGCGCAGGATCAGCCTATTTGCGCCTAAACGTTTTGGCAACATTATGCAAATAGGCTGAACGCAATTGGCCAGTTTTAGTCATGACAGCTTTCGGCTTCTTCAGCCCCAAAATAAATGATAATGGCGTCGGGTTTTGGCATAAGTATTTTGAAAAAGGCTGCTCAAGCTGTTATAAGCAGAATTCTTAAAAAAAAAAATCCAGGAGAATTTTTTTTGGGGAGGCCGTGGCCCCTGTGGCCCCCCTGGTTCTGCTGCCTATGGGGCTACCAAATAGCCAATCACAGCCCTTATATGGCTTCCGCTGGAACTATTTTCATACTTGTATTGGGGGTTTTTTTGTACATTTTAATGTGGCTCACAGGTAAAAAAGGTTGGGGACCCCTGTCTTAGACTGTAAGCTACACTGGGGGAGGAACTGATTTGAAAGATGTATAATCTCTGTTATGTGCTGCTGAATATGTTGGTGCTATATAATGGATATAATGGGGATATAAAGGCTACAAAGAACCGCTTCCTTTATCCAGGTTACTAGATTGGCTTGCTTCCCACAAAAGGTCATAACTATCCACATGGGGAGCAGAGGTCACTTTGCCTTGACCTTAACTCCCAGTGGACATAAAGAATGGCATTTATTTGCACTGAAAAAAAAAAAAAAAAAAACATTTCTAAACAAGCATACAATTATCCAGAATAAAATAAGGTGTCACGTATGGCGCTCAAGTAACAGGAAAGGCAATTTATAGTGGCTAAAACTAAATTAATATTTTCTGTAATTACAATTTTAATGAGATCATTTAAAAGACTGGAACGCAAATAATCTAACAGCTCTGTTTAAACCTAGCTTTGGTAAAGAGGGGGGAAAAAAATACCTCTGCAAATAAGAAAAAAAATATATTTTTAATGTCAGGAACAATTTTAATCAAACAGCTCATTGTGTTTTAAATTTGAAAATCCTTCCAAAGTAATCCCATGATAAGCCACTCAGTAAATGCAGCTCCTCCTGTGGCAGGGAAAGTCTTTATTAACTGCCTGTGTATAGGGAAAGCTGGATTTGCTGCAGAGCAAGTGCTAATAACCTCATTGGCCACAGGGGACGATGCAGACGGGATGGAGCTGAATGCAAACAAAGGATGCAGAAAATTACCTACAAGGTTTCAGAGCTAATGCCCTGAAAAATAGAAAGTCAACCAAGCCATGGATAGCACCCGAATGACCTATTCTGCCGCCGCACATTTGCACATCTTACATTACTTTCCCTTTTTTTATACCTTGTAAGAGAATTAAGTCGAATAAACAGGAATTTGTTTACCTCCTTGTATCTCTGTTTGAAATGTTTAAAGATGGGCTGAGAATGGAGCTGGGGATGATAACAACATTATACCGGGTTTTTTTTCCTGTAGACCCAAAACAAAGGGGTTATTTATTAAAAGTCCAGTTGTTATTTTTAGCGATGCACCGAATCCAGGATTCGGTTCGGGATTTGGCCTTTTTCAGCAGGATTCGGCTGAATCCTTCTGCCCAGCCGAACCAAATCCTAATTTGCATATGCAAAGTAGTAGCGGGGAGGGAAATTCCTTCCAAAAAAAGGAATTATAACATGTTTTTCCCTTCCCAACCCTAATTTGCATATGCCAATTAGGATTTGGATTTGTTTCAGTATTCGTCTGATTCCTGCCGAATCTATGATAAATTTGGAGTTTGGAGGGTATTTTTTAGACAAAATTCAAATTTACTGGTTAAAAAAAGAAAAGTGAAAAATTATGATTTTTAAAAAACTTCGAAGCTGGAAATAGCTTGAATCCAAAAATACACCATCTAAATCCTGTTGAGGTCATGTAGGAGTCAACGGCAGAGGTCCCTTGAAAACTCGATCAAGTCGAGCGATTTGAGTTTTTTTTCTGGGAAAACTCGATCAATTCGAGTATGAGGTTTGCACCCCGGCTACACTGATTCAAGTTTTTTCTTAAAAAAGAACTATTGGACAAATGAAAATTTAATATTTAATATAAGCTTGATCATACTGAAATAAGAAACTTTCTTAATATAATCAATTAAAAATGCTGTAATGTTTCTAAAATAATCAAGTTAATCTCAGCATCTGTTTCTCTTCATTCTCTCTTCATGGCGTCAGATATTCATTGACAGTTAGATCCAATATTTCATAAAGGGGGGTCTTTTTGCCTAGAAGATGCATTAGAGCTCACTCTATTAAAATCAGATAAGAAAATTTGATTCGAGTTTAGATTAAATCGATTTTAATTCAATTTCGAGTTTTCACATCGGTAATATTCAATCGAGTTTTAGATATTCCATTTTTTTCTTATAAAATACCCTCCCAATCGCATTTCAGGTATATTCAAATTTATTTAAGTTAAAAAAAACCTCATGAATTTGAAATTCGACCTTTGATAAATGTGCCTCCCAATATATTGGATTTAAAGGAGAACTAAACCCTAAAAATGAATAGGGCTAAAAATGCCGTATTTTATATAGTGAACTTATTGCACCAGCCTAAAGTTTCAGCTTGTCAATAGCAGCAATGATCCAGGACTTCAAACTTGTCACAGGGGGTCACCATCTTGGAAAGTGTCTGTGACACTCACATGCTCAGTGGGCTCTGAGCAGCTGTTGAGAAGCTAAGCTTAGGGCTCGTCACTAATTATCCAGCAGAAAATGAGGTTGGTCTGTAATATAAGATGATGCTACAGGTTTGCTGATTATTAAATTCTGATGCTAATTGCACTGGTTTCTGTGCTGCCATGTAGTAATTATCTGTATTAATTACTAATCCGCCTTATATTGTGACATTTCTATTCTATGTGTACTGTATATTGTGAGTGGGTCCCTAAGCTCAGTAAGTGACAGCAGCACCGAGCATGTGCAGTGAATCAGCAGAAAAGAAGATGGGGAGCTACTGGGGCATCTTTGGAGATACAAATCTTTACTACTAAAGGGCGGTGGTTGCCTTGGGCTGATACAGAAGCACAAAACATAAGGTACAACATTTCTAGCTACTTCTTTAGTTTAACTTTCCTTGTCCTTTAACTAAACTGGGTCCATCCTTTGCTGCTTAGAAGAAACTGAGGGTTAAACAGACAGATCTAGAAGGGGGTTTGAAAGAAGGGAGCATAAATGACACAAACACATCTGTTTTATGTTCAGGCACAATGCTACTGTTTAATGCTGGCCCATTATGGTTTGTGCGGGCCTTTTCTCCAGCCAGCAGACCATATCTAATGCACATCCCCCCCATTATGGACATCTGTGGAGTTTGTGAGCGACTTCTTCCCATCAGAGGCCGGGCCCCGCCATTATACACTGGGCCTCACTTCACCTGTTTCGCTGGGAAAATGCACTTAGTCAATCAAATTAAAAATCTATTATCTGCTAAAATTTATGCTCTGCTTAGTGCATTAAAGGTTTTCATTGGGATATTGTATGCAGCCTGTCGCTGTTGTAAATAATGCATTAATCACTCTCCAATGAACAGGGAGAAGGACAAAAACAAGACATGATTAGTAGCGGCGACTCCACTCACCCATTATCCTATTCAGAGCG
Organism: Xenopus petersii; assembly: GCA_038501925.1. Taxonomy (NCBI): domain Eukaryota; kingdom Metazoa; phylum Chordata; class Amphibia; order Anura; family Pipidae; genus Xenopus; species Xenopus petersii. The sequence goes on from CM076682.1 coordinate 146,945,803, forward strand.
GCGTTTCTTGTGGGCGATTCGTCAAACCCCTCGATGCTGCTGTAGAGAGAGTGGGAAATTCTGCGTTCCCTGTCGTCCAGCATTGTCTCGATGGGCAATTCAGGGCCTGAAGGGGTCCCAGGTGACTCCAGCTGTAGAATTTGAGAAAGGAGAGGGGATGTTTGCCGATGGGCTACTTAACAGCAGGGGGGGAATTTAACAACGTGCCTAAGGCCTGCACCCCGGCTGTGTAGCAAATGAGATAACTGAGATGAGAACTTTTCACCCGGGCCCAATTTAATTTGTAGTGACAGCTCTGCTTAACGGGCACTTTGTTCTGCACCTCCATATTCCAACCCCCTTAAAGCCGACCTGTCACCTTAAGAAATAATTCCAAATCCTATTGTATAATGTCGGTCAAGCAAAATAAACTTCACTTACACTCTAAAAATTATTTCAATTTACTCTTGGAATTCATTATCAGAGCAAGCAGGCAGCAGCCATTTTGTAAGCACCGTTATTAATTCCATCATGCCAAAATCTTGTTTATGTGCCAGAATGGGGGGGGGGGTGATAACCTAGTCCGTGCTCTGGCTAAACAATTGGATGATGAGAAGGGAGGTGGAATGTTGGGAGTGCAGTGATATCTAGGAAGAGCCGAATGGAAAGTGAAAGTCATTTCCTGTCCCGCCCCTATGCCTAAGGCATAGGGGAGGGGCAGGAAATATATGGCTGACAGCTGAGACTTTTAAAAGAATTTATAACAGGTACGGATGTTTTAATAAAAAAATATAATTTTGGCATCATATTTAATTTGAAAATGTATTTTTTTTTTATACAGCTTTTTATGTCTGGGTGACAGGTCCCCTTTAAAGAATAAGTAAACCTTTAAAAATAAGTGAACGTAAAATTGATGAGGGGGCTATTCTGAGCACTTTTGCCATGTACATACATTTAAAGCTACTAAAGGAGAACTAAACCCTAAAAATTAATAGGGCTAAAATGCCATATTATATAAGGAATAATCTCAGTGACAGCAGCACAGAGCATGTGCAGTGAATCAACAGAAAAGAAGATGGGGAGCTACTGGGGCATCTTTGGAGACACAGATCTTTACTAAGGGCTGTGGTTGCCTTGGGCTGGTACATAAGCCTAAAACATAATGTACAACATTTCTAGCTGCTTCTTTTAACTTTCCTTGTCCTTTAAAGGATACATATACTGCTAACATAAATTAATTTTATTACAACATCGCCACCTGCTGGTCATTTTCCCACCAGTCCGACCACCAAGTAGTCAAGGAAGTTGTCAGGAGAAAGAAAACAAAATCCATATTAACAGTACATGTATCCGTTAATATCTTGGAATTAAAAACAAAATAAATCACGAATCTACCTTGCAAAAGTGATTAGAATAGCCCCCTCATCAGTTTTACATTCACTTGTTTCCAAGGTTTACTTATCCTTTAAGCAGAGATACATAGTCGGAAGGTTCATATGTATATTCCTGAATATAAAAACACAATTGAGGGATACTCTACTCACAGTAATGTCTTACTAGGCACTGGCTTATCTTATCTGCAGCCACATACCACTCCATAGGAAGGAGGAGGAGGGGGAACGGTTTCATTTATTATCAGCTTTATTTGTGTAGCTATAACTGTGCCTCGCGTGTGACAGCACATTGCACTTGAACATGATGGATAGAACGGACAGCAATACATTATATTCCTGTCTCGGGAAACCTACAGTACGTTATTGCCAGCGATATTAAACCAATATATACACAAATCCACAGCGCGATGGTGCCACTAGGAATATGCCGTATTATTATTATTTCTAATCACGGTTCCCTGTTCATGTATGATCATTGTTCATTTCACCCTGCAGTCCCCAGCTATAAATAGTGCTAGAAAAAATATAAAGAGCGGGGAGGGCAGATATTCTTTTCTAAGGTCGATAACTGACAAGTAGTGATGGGCGAATTTGCGCTGTTTCGCCAAAATATTTGTGTATTTCCCCCGAATTCTGATGCCGGCGTCCAAAAAATGGACGCTGGCATCCATTGTCGCCGGCGAATTTTTGCTGCCTTTTCGCGAATTTATTCGATGTGAATCACGCAAATTCGCGCCTGCCAAATAAATTCGCCCATCACTACTGACAAGTAAGAGGTAACCATGCCTTATAGAAAAGGTCAGTGGAGAGCTTTCATAAAAATGGCAATATAAACAGGTATGGAACCCGTTATCCAGAAACCCGTTATCCAGAAAGCTCCAAATTACAGGCCATCTCTTATAGACACCATTTTATCCAAATAATCTAAAAAATGATTTCCTGCTTCTCTGTAATAATAAAACAGTAGCTTGTACTTGATCCCAACTAAGATATAATAAATCCTTATTGGAAGCAAAACCAGTCTATTGGGTTTATTTCATGTTTACATGATTTTCTAGTAGACTTAAGGTATGAAGATCCAAATGACGGAAAGATTAATTATCCAGTAAACCCCAGGTCCCATACCTGTATTAACAAAATAAAGGTATAAGAACCATTATCTGGAAACCTGTTATCCAGAAAGCTCCGTATTATGGGAAGGCCGTTTCTGATAGACACCATTTTATCCAAATAATGCAAATTTTTAAAAAGGATTTCCTGTTTCTATGTAATAATAAAACAGTAACTTGTACTTGATCCCAACTAAGATATAATTAATCCTTATTGGAGGCAAAACCAGCCTACTGGGTCTATTTAATGTTTACATGATTTTCTAGTAGAGATAAGGTATGAAGATCCAAGTTACGGAAAAATGTGTTATCCGGAAAACCCCAGGTCCCGAGCATTCTGAATTGGTAATACTTTGAACATATACTTTACTGCACAATGTATGGAGATCCAAATTACTGAAAGATCGCTTATCCAGAAACCTCCCAGGTCTGGAGAATTCTGGATAACAGCTCCCATACCTGTAATACTAAGTTCCTTCATAAAAAAAATTTATATATATTAATCACCGCTGGTTACAAAGACTCGTACATGATATTAAAGAACACATATCTAGATAAGAAAGTGAAATCACTCAGGGGGCTCTTTTGAACACTTTGGAAATCACATAAGATTTTTAAGATTTCATGATTGTAGAAGTTTTACACTGCTAATATCATGAATTTGTTAAATGAGCACCACCTGATTTTTGCCAGGCAGAATGCCAAAAAATAAAGTTTACTGAAGCACGAAGTGTCTTCTAAGCCATCCCTGCTCGGCTCTATCACTCCAGTCATATTGAGCCAATGAACTGGGCAGGGAAGAGTCATTTTTCAGTAAAAATGGGCTTATCCGTTCTGTCTGGCTGAACAGCTTGGGTTGTAGCTTCATGGTATCAGCAGTGAAAAATACAGCAAATATAATGAAATCTAGAAAATAAACTATTTATTTAGACTAAAAATGTTAAAGGGATACTGTCATGGGAAAAATGTTTTTTTCAAAATGAATCAGTTAATAGTGCTGCTCCAGCAGAATTCTGCACTGAATCCATTTCCCAAAAGAGCAAACAGACTTTTTTTATATTCAGTTTTGAAATCTGACATGGGGCTAGACATATTGTCAATTTCCCAGCTGCCCCAAGTCATGTGACGTGTGCTCTGATAAACTTCAGTCACTCTTTACTGCTCTACTGCAAGTTGGAGTGATATCACCCCTCTTCCCCCCCCCCCCAGCAGCCAAACAAAAGAACAATGGGAAGGTAACCAGATAACAGCTCCCTAACACAAGATAACAGCTGCCTGGTAGATCTAAGAACAACACTCAATAGTAAAAACCCATGTCCCACTGAGACACATTTAGTTACATTAAGAAGGAAAAACAGCAGCCTGCCAGAAAGCATTTCTCTCCTAAAGTGCAGGCACAAGTCACATGACCAGGGGCAGCTGGGAAATTGACAAAATGTCTAGCCCCATGTCAGATTTCAAAATTGAATATAAAAAAATCTGTTTGCTCTTTTGAGAAATGGATTTCAGTGCAGAATTTTGCTGGCGTAGCACTATTAACTGATGCGTTTTGAGAAAAAAAAAACCAAAAAACATGTTTTCTAATGACAGGATCCCTTTAAACTCTGTGCATGTGTCTTTTTTTGTTCAACCAGGAAATGGCTGTAAATGAAATCAAGCAGTAGTGCGCCCCCAAGAGCCACAAATAGGTATGGCATTAACGTGACGGTAAATGGATCAGCTCAGCCTACACTGGATAGAGGAATAAATAGAAGGGGTCAATTGGAAGAGTAACAATGGCAATTGCAGCTTTCCCTGTGCAGGTTATGGGATACAGTGAATACAAACCCAGACTTCGCTTTGTACAAACACATCAGTCACTCCTGACATATGGCCATAATAAAGCAGACTCACAGAACCTTAAACAACTTTCATTGCTTGTCACATTGATTAAAGAGGGTGAAGGGATGGCACTGGCATACAGACCGGCACAAACTACTGAACACGGGGCTATTTCATAGCTTAACCTATAAATGGATATTATTTATTGGTTGGATTTTATTTTTGTTGCCCCTTTACCACCCAAGGTAACATACCTCACCTGTGTATCAGTAAACACGTACAGTGCCTTTTGTCATTGGAAATAAAACATCATGGGCCGTACATTTGTAAGATACGTTGCTAAAAGCAGCCTTTAGCCCCAGGCTAGAATATATAATCTGAGGCTGACCCTGAAGAGAAGCTGTGTATAGTGTTTATTATTTACCGGAGCAAAGAAATGCTAAATAAAATACATTTTGCACCGACTCTAGTAACCAACAAAAAACTATTTTTTTCCTGGTCGCCTGATTGAATTTACCTGATTGGTTGCTATGGGTTCTTACACCTGGTGCAAACCTAGACATTTAATAAATGCCCTGCCAAAGGCACAGACAGTGACACATACAATCCTTATTAAGTAGAGGATTTCTTTCCCTTATCAGTGACATTTCCATAATGATCAACAGTAACATCACATCAATGTATAGATGCTCTACATATTGTTATTACTGCAGCCTAAGCAGTACAGAACCCCCACCACCCGTGCAGAAAATTATATGTTCAAAGTATAACGGGTATGGGACCAGTTGTCCTGAATACTGGGGGGTTTTCCAGATAACGGATCTTTTCATAATTTTATTATTATTACTGAGAAAAAAGAAATCATTTTTATAAATTTGGATTGTTTGGATAAAATGGAAGATGGCCTTTCTATAATTTGGAGCTATCTATAATTTGGAGCTATCTGGATAACTGGCTACAGGATTATATATATATATATATATATATATATATATATATATATATATATATATATATATATATATATATATATATATATATATATATATATATATATATATATATATATATATATATATAGGACCAGTTATCCAGATAGGATTAAACTCCTTTCAATTCGGCAGGTGACATCATTTGTGTCACAACCCCGCCCCTTACGGAAAGGACCCGCCCCTGCTGATATGCTAGCTGCCAAAAAGAAAAAAAAGGTGCCACCCCTAGAACAGGAATTGTAGGTTACCTGCAACCCAACCTGCTGATCACCATTAAGGGCTAGTCCACATGAGGAGATTCGGGGAGATTTTGTCGCCTGGCGACTAATCGCCTCATCTTTTGCGCGACTATCTCCCTGAACTGCCTCAGCGTTTTTCCCCATAGGCTACAATGCAAAGTCGCCTGCGCTAATGCACATGCGGCGATGCGTTTTCAATAGTCGCCCAAAGTTGCCTCACTACTTTGCATTGTAGCCTATGGGGAAAAACGCTGAGGCAGTTCGGGGAGATAGTCGCGCAAAAGATGAGGTGATTAGTCGCCTCGTGTGGCCTTACCCTAAACCAGCAGTGCTGTTGTCGCAAAGTGATGTCATCAAAGTTGACAGGGGTGGGGGGGGGCGGTTTAAAGGAGTAAAACCCACAACCACACAAGTTGCACACTTTTCTATGAAAAAGAGACCCTAGTCAGGCTCTTGTCTAATACTGCGCTAATTACCTACAATGAAGTGCTAAACAATAATATCCATGGCATCACATGACAAGCAATGAAAAGATTCCCATTAACACAATCTAATTGTATTCAGTACAATGACAACGTTAACAAGGGGAAGCACAATGGCGCTGCCTCATAATGTGCCACTTGGTTGCCCGCCAGAAATAAAAACAGGAGACAGTATTCCAAACCTACGGGGCCCAGCAATTCCCTTTAAACTATTCCCGGCCCATCCCTCCCTTCTCTCTAATACAAATGAGATATTTAATGAAGCTCTGAATGGGAGTCTTATCTCCCCCTGTTTGATAAGCGCCGGGGAGATTTACTGCAATAAAGGGTCAACGCAATTACAATGGGAGGCACGTCGAGCTGCAGGAGAACAATAAACTTGCAGTGCCAGTGAATTAGACTCAATAAGGTTTAAATTGCAAAATAAGGATTGCTTTTATTAGTTTTTACATAAAATGCAGATTAGGACTGACAGCTTCACTAAAACATGAATTAATCACCGCTGAAAGCAGCTGAAGGCGGAAAAGGGGGGGGGGCATTTTTCAGAAAATAAAAGGAATAACATTTTTTGGGAGGTAAAGATGCCACTTAAAATGAGACAAGGAAAATTATTCTCTCTGCAACTAAATTTGAAAAAACCCTGAAAATTCTGTTTGTAGCCCGTTTCTCAATAAAACCTTGGTGGAACTAAAATGGAAAAAAAAACAGCTATTACTGGCTATTTCATTGATTTACCCACAAAACTGCCAGCTTGCAAAACATTGTAGAGTTTTTTAATCAGAAGAGACTTCAACAAGAACTAAAATAGTAGGAAATATGTAGGAATTGGTGGTGGTATTGAGTAAGAGGCACATTTATCAATATTCGAATTTTAAATTCACGTGAGTTTTTTTTAATTTACATGAATTTGATTTTCCTTGTAATTCAAATATGTGATCATTTATTATCAAAATCGAATGTCTTAAACTCGAATTAATTTTACGAATTGAAAACTCGAATCGAATTCAAGCAAATTCGAAAAAAAAAACCTTTAATGTCAGGAAGGCTGCAAACATCTCCAAATTGCTCACTGGACCTCTCCCATTTACTTCTACGCAAATTCGGCAGGTTTTAGATGGCGAATAGTGAATTTGAATTCTTAAAGCGCCAGTGTATGATAAATCTCAAATCGAATAAGTTTTTTTTAAAAAAAATCTCGAATCGAGTTTGGATATTTTCCTAGTTGAATCTGACAGTTTTAACCATAACATTTTTTTTTTTACATTTTCATTGTGACCCTTAATAAATCTGCCCCTTAGTGTTTGGTTCTGTAGGCCTAACAAAGGGATCTGGGTGATACTAGTACGGCCTCCTTCTACTTTAATGAAGGTTGGAAGGGCTTCCTATATATTTTATTTACCGCTCTCTCACTCAATGAGAGTTTTATTGGTTTGGAATGGGTTGATAAGTGGATTAATTGGCCCATACTAAATGCACTTCAATTACTGGCTTGAGGTGGCCATATTCTTGCTAGGGTTGCCACCTTATATATCCATTTCATCATTATATCACCAGCCTAGCCAGTAAAATATCAGCCAAGGCCAGTATACCAAATGTATCAGACAACATATTTGCTCGTAAATGTGTACTTTCAATTTGTTCTGCTTTGGCTCAACCCTAATCCACCCCAGTCTTCCCTTCAGCTTATCCTCTATCTCCCTAAAAAATCCCCTGACTGGTCACTCTCTTTACATCATACTCCTGCCCATATTCAGCCATGGACCTACACTTTATCACCACCACAAATCACATATCACTCAGCTAGAATGGCAACCCTAACTCTGGCTGATCCTCTATTGTAGTGATCCCCAACCAGTGGCTCCTGAGCAACATGTTGCTCTCCAACCCCTTGGATGTTGCTCCCAGTGGCCTCAAAGCAGGTGATTATTTTTGAAGTCCAGGCTTGAAAGCAAGTTTTGGTTGTATAAAAACAGATGACACAGATGCCTCTTCTGCATCATTCAGGGAGGTGGAAGCAGGTAAGGAGCGTGCCTTGGGTAAGGAGCCTGCCGCGGGAAAGGAGGAGCCTGCCGCGGGAAAGGAGGAGCCTGCCGCGGGAAAGGAGGAGCCTGCCGCGGGAAAGGAGGAGCCTGCCGCGGGAAAGAAGGAGCCTGCCGCGGGAAAGAAGGAGCCTGCCGCGGGAAAGGGGGAGCCTGCCGCGGGAAAGGGGGAGCCTGCCGCGGGAAAGGGGGAGCCTGCCGCGGGAAAGGGGGAGCCTGCCGCGGGAAAGGGGGAGCCTGCCGCGGGAAAGAAGGAGCCTGTCCTGGGCAAGGAGGAGCCTCACAAGAAGCCTGCCGTGGGCAAGGAGGAGCCTGCAGCAGGTAAGGAGCCTTCAGTGGGAAAGGAGTCTACAACCTACACCTAAATCAGGCAAAATCCCAGCTCTGGGGGAGATTATACTAAATTCTAGTTGTCCAATACATGTAAGACAGTAAGTGCTGCTTATAAGACTAATATAAGACTGATGAGTGAGGAATCGTTTCATTGCAAAGTTCTTTGAAAAGACTGTGATGACAGAAGAGCTAGAGTCAGTGCAATATGGCTAGGTTGGGGGGGAGTGAGACTACGCTGCAAAGAGAATAAAAAGGCTCTGTGGTTTAGAAGGTCAAATCTATTACAAATAACTTCCTCTAATTAATTGAATCAAAGTGTTAGCAAGCTTCCCAAATGTGAGCAGATCAACAAGCTGAGGCTCAAATATGCAAAACCCACAGCGTGTATATTGTGATTAGGCAGGAACCAGATGCACCTCTCTCTGGGACACGGCAAAGGGCACCGGTAATGAGCCAACAAACTACTCTCACATTACAACTTGCCTCTCGCACAGCTTTGCTGCAATGGGAACCCACAGACTGGAGGGCTCCTGATAATACATTCACCTTCCATTTCATGATTCTGTTGCACAAACAGTACAAGAACATGTATATAGTTATATAATGGGTTAAGTCAAAATTACTATTAATATGTTATGGAATATGTTGTAGAATGTCCTATTCTTAACAAGTTTGCAATTGGTCTGCATTTTTTATTCTTTATAGTTTTTGAGTTATATGTTCACTTCTACTTCTTTTCAAATAGGGGTCACTGACCCCAGCAGTCAAAAAACTATTGCTATCTGAAGCTACAATTTTATAGTTATTGCTCCTTATCATTGCTTATCTTTCCATTAAGACCCTCTCTAATTCATATTTCAGTCTCTCTTTTCAATCATTTCCTAGTTCCTAAGTTACACCACACCCTAGCAACCAGATACAGGTATGGGACCTGTTATCCAGAATGCTGGGGACCTGGGGTTTTACGGAAAAGGATCTTCCTGTAATTTAGACCTTCATACCTTAAGTCTACTAGAAAATCATATAAACATTAAATAAACCCAATAGGATAGATTACCCTTTTTTGGCCCATTCAGATGACCTTGTGCCTTCTATCTACCTATACTCACATCTACTCACAAGATTGACTCTGGTCTAGCAGCCAATCAGCAGGTAGAATTTACTGGTCAGCCCTGTGATAATCAATGTGACTGGTTGCTATGGGTTACTAGACCTCTGCAAATGTTGTGACTTTTATACATTACCTTGTCTGACGAGCAGTGTTAGGATTACCCAAGCAGTAAAGAAATCATGGAAAACAAAGAGTTTTAACAGTCTGGACGTGTGTGTGTGTGTGTGTGTAAAGGGTAAGACAAACACCTGGAGAGCAGATTCCAAAAAACCACCAAGAGCCAGACTTGTTTCTATGAGGCAAGACTGCAGGATGGATTTATAAAAAGATTTGTTGCATTACAAGAATGTCCAACAGAAATGTGCCAGGGCGCTGTTGCGTGCAGCCAATCAATGGCAGGTATATGCAACAACAAAAGGAATCATGGGCAAGTGATGAGTTTTAGAAAGCTCTGCATTCAATCAATAAATAAATCTTATGTAGGTCCATTAAGGGGAATCGAACCAACATGCTATTTTTTTTTTCTTTTTCCCAGGGCCAGTATGACAGTTGTATTGAATCAAGCTTTTTAGCTCGCTGAAGACTTCTATTATCAGCTCGTGCAACATTAATATCAGGGATAATTCTGCAACAACCACCAACTCTTCTGCCTGTATACAGGAACCCTCACTATGAATCTCTGTATAATAGGAGCACGTCTTATGGTTTATAAACGCATTTGCTATTGAGAGCAGTATTTGTTCTATTCTCTGCACTGCTGGCTCTGACTCTTGAAACAAAGGAGTCTTGGCTGGAGGAGAGCTTGCTTCCGCTACACTGTTTGATGACCCAGAGCCAATGGTGCAGAAGGGACACATTCAATTTGGTTTCATTATGGGGGAAAATAAATTTGGGGGTGGACATTAACTTGAACAAAAACAAGGCCTGAACAGAATATGATTCCTCATGGTAGTTTGCATAGTATTACTTACATACATACATACCTCCCAACATTTTGGAAATAGAAGATTTCCACCACTCAGCATGCTAAATCCCCCCCCACCCAATTACAAAGGTTATGTAAGTTCTCCCAAGAGACCTGCTTATCTTAAATTGTTACAAAAGTATCTATTCTGGGATCTCTGCCAAAAGCCAATTAAGTTTGAAACTTTGTATATTTTTCTGGCTGTTCAGTGCAGTAGATCAAAGAGAAAGTTGGGACATTTCAGTAACAATCCGGGCCTGCGGGTTGAGCTGTCAAAATCAGCCCAATTAATTCCATCCAGGATGTGGCATCCTTGCAATATGATCTTGACAAACTGGCAATCTGGGCAGCTAAGTGGCCAATGAGATTCAATGTTGATAAATGTAAAGTCATGCACCTGGGATGTAAAAATATCCACTTCTACCCTTAATGGGACTGCACTAGGCAAATCCATTATGGAAAAGGACCTTGGAGTCCTTGTAGATGATAAACTTGGCTGTAGCAAGCAATGCCAGTCAGCAGCATCAAGGGCAAATAAGGTCTTGAGCTGTATTAAAAGGGGCATAGAGTCACGAGAGGAGGGGGTCATTCTTCCACTGTATAGAGCACTTGTAAGGCCCCATCTAGAATATGCCGTAAAGTTTTGGTCTCCATCACTCAAACAGGACATTATTGTATTAGAGAGGGTACAGAGAAGGGCAACTAAGCTGGTAAAAGGTATTGAAAATCTTAGCTATGAGGAAAGCCTGGCCAAATTGGGGATGTTCAGCTGGAGAAGAGGCGCTTAAGGGGTGATATGATGACTATGTATAAATATATAAGGGGATCATATAATAATCTCTCTAATGCTTTATTTACCAGTAGGTCTTTCCAGCTGACACAAGGTCACCCATTCCGATTAGAAGAAAAGAGGTTCCAGCTAAATATTCGGAAGGGGTTTGTTACAGTGAGAGCTGTGAAGATGTGGAATTCTCTCCCTGAATCAGTGGTACAGGCTGATACATTAGATAGCTTTAAGAAGGGGTTGGATGGTGTTTAGCAAGTAAGGGAATACAGGGTTATGGGAAATAGCTCATAGTACAAGTTGATCCAGGGACTAGTCCGATTGCCATTTTGGAGTCAGGAAGGATTTTTCCCCCTCTAAGGCAAATTGGTGAGGCTTCAGATGGGTTTTTTGCCTTCCTCTGGATCAACTGGCAAATAGGTAGTTAATAAAAAAAAAAAAAAAAAAGGTTGAACTCGATGGACATGTGTCTTTTTTCAACATTACTTACTATGTTACTAGGTTACTATGTTACCATGTTACTGTCCCGCAAAAAACGGGACAGTTGGAAGGTATGTAAATATCCAGTGTGGGTTTTAGCACAAGTTGATCATATACTGCAAGATTTGGAGAGGTCACCAAACAAGCAAATCTGGGTCCGATTTGGCAACCCATGCGCTGGGCCAAATCGAGCTGCCCAAGGACTGGATCATATGGAGGGATTTGGCCATACACGGCCGATAAAAGCTGCCGACAGACCAGGTTGGTAGATTATTGCCCAGTGTATGGGTGGGCTTCCCTGACCAATATCTGGCTGAAAATTAGCAGATGTTGATGAGACAGGTTTAAGGGCAGAGACACATGTGGAGATTCAGGGGGAGATTAAGTCGCCCGTGACAAATCACCTCTTCTTTCGGCGACTAATCTCCCCGAACTGCATTCCCGCCGGCTAGAATCTAGCGTTTCATTTTCCAAATTCGCCCGAAGTTTCCTTGTAAGGCAACTTTGGAAAATGAAGTGTTCTGAGTGCCATCCCACCATCGATTTAGATTCTAGAAGGCAGTTCAGGAGATTAGTAGCCTAAAGAAGAGGCGATTTGTCGCTGGGCGACTAATCTCCCTGAATCTCCAAGTGTGTCTCTGCTCTAAAATTTCAGTTGGAACGCAAACCACATAAGTTCGTTGATAATTGATATGGTCCTTGCTCAACTGCCTACATTCCTGGTGTTGTGATCGTAGGGCCCACAATTGGACTAGCCCGATATAGGCCAGCTTAAGGTCATCTTTGTGTGTATGGCCTCCGTTACAGAGCCATTCAATGAGGACCTCATCAACATGTCAACGAGGTCCTTGTTGGACAGGAAAATCCAACTTGCTCCATGGATATCTGGTAATTTCTGGCCAAATATCTGTCAGACAGGACCGTTGTTGGGGCCCATACACATGTCGGTCCCTTATGGTCACCTTAAAGGAACAGTAGCATCAAAAAATAAGTGTTTTAAAGTAAAAAAAATATCATGTACTGTTGCCCTGCACTGGTAAAACTGGTGTATTTGCTTCAGAAAAACTACTATAGTTTATATAAATAAGCTGCTGTGTAGCAATGGGGGCAGCCATTTAAAGGAGAAAAGGATCAGGTTACACAGCAGATAAGCTCTGTAGAACACAATGGTGTTATCTATTATCCACTATGTATCCTGTGCCATATAGTTTTTTTTCAATTTCCGCCATTGCTGCACAGCAACTTGTTTATATGAACTATAGCAGTTATATATATATATATATCTAATACACAAAAGCCATGAATATCCTGTAAATTATATCCTTATAAACGGTGAGTTCTGATGTCATCAATTATAAACGGTGAGTTCTGATGTCATTTCAGTCACATGACTCACTGAAATTTGTGTAATATAATAAATAAAGTACCCCCCCTTCAGCCTCGTGTTTTTATGTGGTCATGAAACTCCTCAGTAACTTATAATATCCTTATATTTTACAAGAGGGGGTACTTTATTCACTATATATATATGTATAGTACAGTTTTACCAGTGCAGGGGAACACTACATGATATTTTCATTACTTTAAAACACAGCAGCACTGTTATTATTTCTTGCTGCTAACTGTATTGCATAGTAATGCCAAGCCAGAGGTAGAGTATATGTAACAGGCACAATTAGCAAACAATGGGAAACCTAAGAGGAGACAAAGAAAGAGACTCCCCGTGTCTGACTCTGTGCAAATTGGCTTTATAATAAATGCCATTTGTAAAAACCTGGCTTTTTGCGCGGTGTAAAACAATGGCAAATTACCCAATTAAAAATGTAGTGGAGGCGATTGCTGCCAGTAAACTTGTGCAAATAAAACAGGCGGTGAGACAGGGAATTGATTGGATGTAATACAGTAAATAATACAAAAGCAGAACATGGATTCCAGAAATCAATACACACATTTCATGGGAAGGCTGCCATTTATACAAGGGAAGCGGGAAAGCTAAGACGGAACTATATAGTCCACTATAAACTAGGCTTTCCTTTAGTATTGGGCTTAGTACTGGGGAATTACAAACAGGGATGCACTGAATCAACTATTTTGAACGAACCCCCAACTCCTTTGTGAAAGATTCAGCCACATTCCGAACAGAATCCCAATTCTAATGTGGATATGCAAATGAGGAACAGGAAGGAAAAAAGAACAGTGCGCACAGTGAAAAAAAAAATTACTTCCTTGTTTTGAGACAAAAAAAGTCACGTGATTTTAAGTATTCAGATTCATTACGGCCAGGTATGAGGATTCGGCCAATTTTGAATCCTGCTGAAAAAGGCTGAATCCTGGATTCGGTGTATCCCTAATTCAGAATCTTATGCAAGTCTGAAACTGCTGCCCAATATAAACTCTCCATTGTCTCACGCACAAGCAAGCTCCCAGCATCATCTGACCTCAGTTGCGAACTGGACCTTTGGGGGCCCACTGGGTTCCATACCTCTGGGGCCCCGCGGCGCACGTGTCACGCATGCACTAGCGCCACCGTGTATGTATGCCGCCCTGCAGGCCCACAATTTATTTTTTAATGGGCCCAGCCAAATGGAAACTGTGTCTGGCCCTGCAGTGGCCCACAGGGCCCAGTCAGACCCTGCTCGGCGGCAACTGGGGGCCGGAAGGAAGTTTAGGAAGCAGTGGTAATAGCAGGTCGGGGCCCACAATGGCCGGGGCCCACCGAGTTTTTTCCCGGTGTCCCGCAGGCCCAGTCTGACCCTGTCTGTCCTGTGTGGAGACACTAGATCAGAAAACCATCAAATAAAATGAAAGATTTGAGTCATTCGGATCCACTCACATAGTGATATATAAAAGAACAGCAGTGGGAATGAGACTTGGGGTCTTACCTCGCTGCGCTTGATCCGCCGTGCCACAATTAGCTGGATCATCCCTCGCTTGTTACCTTCCGTGGACATTGATTTCCTAAGAGTCTCCATGGCATCCTGATTTGTTTTGCCCAACAGAGACTCTCCATTGACCGCTACAAGCTGATCGTTAACGCGAAGCCTTCCATCCTGGTACATATATTAAAAAAAAGGACAATTTGTTTACATTAAGAGAGAAATTACTTTTGCACACCACAGAGCTGGGGCCTAAAATATCAATAACAACATATTCATCTTCAGACGTGGCTACTGTGCAGTGTAATAGCTCTAAGCAGGGAAAGTATAACCTATTACTATTTCTCTCTCCGTGACATTAGTGTGTACAAAAGGAGAGCTGCACTAACATTCACTATCTCCATAGACTGCAGTAGCAATGGCACCCCTAGTGGCCATGTATTTGTGGTTACTGGAATCTATGGCAAATGTCTCGGCCAAGTAAAACAATATGGCTGGATATCTTGCACAATGCTTGCAACATTTAGGTAGTTATTTATGAAGGATCGAGTTGTGTTTTCCACTAAAAACCATGTTTTCGAGGTGATTTTTGGGTTAAAGGAGAAGGAAAGGCTTGGTGCACCCCCAAGTGATTGTATTTACTTACCTGAAACCCAAGGCAGGTGCTCCTATCAGCAGAAAACTGCACCAGCCCAGGGTTATACTAGTGAGCACTACAGATCGATCCCCTTCCGGCTTCTTTTTCTTCAAATTTCCTGGGGGAAACGCATGCGCAGTTGAAATAAATAGCCGTACTTTTTAGTTAAAGTTCGGCTTTTCGTTCTACTGCACACGCGCAGCCTGCGTGAAGAAAGCGCAAGATGGAAGAGGATCGCTCCCGGGTGCTAACTGGAATAACCCCAGGCCGGTGCAGTTTTCTGCTGATAAAAGCACCGGCCTGGGGTGTCAAGTAAGTCAATTCAAACACTTGGGGTACCTAACATATGGAACCCCAAGGATTGAATTGCAGGATGCCTTTCCATCTCCTTTAAAAAAAAAACACACATTTTTCGAGATTTATTATACCCCAACCCTGGAATCTTGAATCTGAAAATACACCATCTAAAACCTGTCGAGGTCATGTAGGAGTCAATGGCAGTGGTCCCTCAAACTCAATCATATCGAGTGATTCAAGGGTTTTTTCCGCCTAAAATTTCGCAACTTGAACTCGCTGATTTAAGCTTTTTCCATTCGACTTTTTTCATAAAGGGATTCTGTCATGATTTTTATGGTGCCGTTTTTATTTCTAAATTACACTGTTTACACAGCAAACAATTCACTCTACCATATAAAATTTCATTCCTGAACCAATAAGTGTATTTTTTGGTGTTGTAATATTGGTTATTGGTGATATTTCAGAAACAGCCAGTGCTGCAGTATGGAACTGCTTTCTGGCAGGCTGTTGTTTCTCCTACTCAATGTAACTGAATGTGTGTCAGTGGGACCTGAATTTTACTATTTAGTGCTCTTCTTAGATCTACCAGGCAGCTGTTATCTTGTGTTAGGAAGCTGCTATCTGGTTACATTCCCATTGTTCTTCTGTTGTTAGGCTGCTGGGGGGGGGAGGGAGTGATATCACTACAGCAGTAAAGAGTGACTGAAGTTTATCAGAACACAAGTCACATGACTGGGGATCCTGGGAAACTGACAATATGTCTAGCCCCATTTCAGATTTCAAAATTAAATAGAAAAAAATCAGTTGGCTCAAACAGATTTCAGTGCAGAATTCTGCTGGAGTAGCACTATTAACTGATGTGTTTTGGAAAAAAAACATGTTTTCCCATGACAGTACCCCTTTAAATAAGAAACCATTTGAGTTGTGAGTTCATTTGTGGTATAAAAAAAAACTCTAACATTTGACCGCTTATTATTTGCATTTCATACCAACCTTGGATGCTGCTCCGCCATTAATGATGGATTTAACGAAGATGCCCAGGTCAGCGTGGTTCTCCTTTGACCTGTTGCCTTTGACACTCACACCTAGCCCAGCAGAGCCAGAATCATTCAAAGGGATTTCAAAGGTAAGAAACTCCCGTGTGCCATCTGGAGTCAAAACAAGTTCTTCTTCTTCTTCCTCCAGTCTCTATTGAATTAATTGGGGGGAAAACATTGCATTTAAGAAAAAAAAAAAAAAACATAAAAAAAGTCAGCCATATCTAATTTTATGGCAGAGATGCTAGATATATTCCCACCTCTTAAAGCACTGCTATGCCCCATACACTTAACCAGTTCTACAATGTGTATACATATATATAGTGTAAAACAGATTGGATCTGGAATATCTTTCGGAGCACAACTCAGTATCACATGGAGAGTATAGTGAGCTCAAAGTCAGAGGGGTTGGCTCCAGCACAGAGGTTTTCTTGTTGGGCACACCGACTGCCTACAACTGTATACTCATTTTATTATCAGTTATAATACAATATAATACATATAAGTACACAATGACAGTATAAAATAGTCAACAGGGTTATTCTGGCCAAACTGGCCAAGTGCTCCCTGTAAGGGCTTAAAAACTCCTAGAGATCAATATGAACGTCAGGCTAATTGCCCAAAGCCAAAATAATACCAATGGTCAACAATCACCCAAAAGAGTGTGTCAATGTAAAAGTGGTACAGGTATGGGACCTGCTACCCAGAATGCTCAGGACCTGGGCATTTTTTGGATAACAGATCTTTCCGTAATGTGGATCTTCATACCTTACGTCTGCCAGAAAATATTTTTTAAACATTCAATAAACCCAAAAGGCTTGTTTTGCTTCCGATTATCTTAGTAGGGATCAAGTACAAAGTACAGGTATGGGACCTGTTATCCAGAATGCCTGGGACCTGGGGATTTCTGGATAACAGATCTTTCCATAATTTGGATCTTCCTTCCTTAAGTCTATTAGAAAATACTTTAAACAATAAACTGGTTTTGCCTCCAATAATGATTAATTATATCTTAGTTTGGATCAAGTACAAGCTACTGTTTTATTACTACAGAGCAAAAGGAAATCATTTTAAAAAATTTGGATTATTTGATTATAATGGAGTCTATGGGAGGCAGCCTTTGCGTAATACAGAGTTTTCTGGATAATGGGTTTCCGGATAATGAATCCCATACCTGTACTATTTTATTATTACAGGAAAAAAAATGCATTTTAAAAATGTGGTTGATTTGGATAAAATGGAGTCTATGGTAGAAAATAATGCCATAATTCTGAGCTTTCTGGATATCAGGTTCCCAGATAACAGATCCCATACCTGTATTAGAAAACCTTCCTGAAAGATCAGATACTTGAGCCTGGGGGAAGAATGAACAGATAAGAACAATCTGACTTAGGGCAGAGACACACGCTCAGATTCGGGGAGATTAGTCGCCCGGCAACAAATCTGCTCTTCTTGGGGGCAACTAATCTCCCTGAACTGCCTTCCCACAGGCTAGAATGGAAATCACAGGCTGGACGGCACTTGGATCAATTAGTTTTCCGAAGTCGCAAAAAGTTCCCTTACGAGGAAACTTGGGGCGACTACGGAAAACGAAGCACCCTGATTGCCATTCCGCTGGTGATTTACATTCTAGCCGGCGGAAAGCCAGTTCGGGGAGATTAGTCGCCCCGAAGAAGAGATTTGTCGCCAGGCAACTAATCTTCTCGAATCTGACCGTGTGTCTCTGCCCTAATACTTAAACTACCTACAACAAAATGGATGGCCACACTATTCTCCTATAAGTAAAATTATAATATTATCATTCTCTCTCTCTTTTTATCTTAAGACAATGGTTTCCCATGAAGGTGATTTCCTATTTTGATTCTGTTAAAGGATATTACCAAGACGCAATGCCCAGAAGCCCTCTGTCCTCGCGCCCTACCTGTAATGGAGACTGTGATCTTTTATTGGCTTCTTCCATTTGCATTATTATAGCCACCCACTCACGCAAAGGTTTCTCGGAAACCTATCTAACTGCATTGCCCTTCCAAGTGACCCGGTTGCATTGAAGTAAAAAAAAAAAAAAAAAAAAAAAAAAGATATTTTAACTTGGAGAAGTTCATTGACGATTATTGTCTTCAGAAGATGAGTACGGCTTTTATCACATTACATAATGCAACCGTTAAACACCTCTCCACTTAATGTTTCTGGAATAAAACGGTGAAAGGGGACGGGTGAGGTTAAGCATTCCGCATTAACCGTCACAATGAATGATATTAGGATGGAAAGGAAAGATGTTTTCTAGCTATAACTAATGGCGAGGGGCCAGGAATCATGGTAAGTAGATATTCAGACTCTCACACTTTATTTTTCTATACAGGTATGGGATCCATTATCTGAGAATTCTCCGAATTAAGGAATGGCTCCAATAGACTCCATTATAATGAAATAATCCAAATTTTTAAAAATGATTTCCCTTTTCTCTGCAATAATAAAACAGTGCCTTGTACTTAATAACAACTAAGATATAATATAATCAATATAATCCTTATTGGAAGCAAAACCAGATTATTGGGTTTATTTCATGTTTTAGGTGTATTTACAAGATTTTCTAGTAGACTTACGGTACGGAGATCCAAATTAGGGAAAGGTCTGTTATTCGGAAAAGCTCAGATTCCGAGCATTCTGGATAATAGGTTCCATACCTGTACTAGGTATTCAATTGGCTGTTTATTTATGGGATAGCTTAACAGCTCAATCGATCAATAGGCAGACACAGACTGATATTGTTATTGTAACTGAAATCTAATGGTCTGTGACAAGTAAAGGAACTCTGGTTTCCTTTTATTTCATAATAGCAATCTTCTTCTAAATTAGTTTGGCAATACAATAAGAAACCACAAGGCCCCTACCGCCCAAAAATGTGCAGTGGTGGCCCAAGCTGGACAGCTTTAGTGTGTTTTCCGCCCAGTGCGGTCATGTAAAAGCATTGAGTGAACCAACAGCCGAAACCACAAGACTCTGGATTCCCACAGAGATCAACAGTGGTGCATCAGACATCATAAGGCTGAGATCTTCGGGAACTGGTCGTGCAAGGGTTATTTAGGGCCTTGTGCTGCATCCAAGAGATATGTTTCTAGTGTGGTTCTAAATGGACAAATGTCACATAAAGGCCCTTTAATTCAGACACAGCCACTGAGAATCCAAGTAGGATGCCCCCAAGCTTAAAGGAGAACAGCCTAGGTGGTATCTTTGGTAAAAGCCCTTACTCTTAACTTACCCGTCGGTGCAGATTCCAGGCATCGGAGTTCACGGGCGCCATCTTCTTCTCTTCGAAAGTCTTCGGGAATAGAGCGGCGTAACGATGCAAGGGCAGTTGGAGCAATCTTCTGTTTCACGACAACTGTGCATGCGCCAATAGTCATGGAAATTGCAGAAGTGTTGGAAGAAGACCCGAAGATTACTAAAGAGGAAAAGATGGCGCCCGTGAACTCCGATGTCCTGAATCTGCACTGAGGGGAAAGTGAAGAGTTAGGGGCACTTGAGAAAGGGTATGTAATGACCCAAAACATGTCGTGTAGTAGCCCTAAATAAACACAACCACAGCGTTTTTTGCTATTGAGAAGTGCTCTCCTCATTCTTTAATTTGCTAAAGAGTTAGGGGCATTTACCAAAGGTAACCTAGACTGGTGGGAGCAGGGAGGGGGGCCTATGTAGAGTAGGGGGGGGGTAGAGATTTTTATTAGCAAGGGTTTGGTTCTCCTTTAATTTTTATTTCTAAATTACACAGTTTACACAAATAATTCACTCTACAATATAAAATGTTATTCCTGAATCAACAAGTGTATTTTTTTAGTTGTAATATTGGTGTGTAGGTGCATCTCAGGTATTTCGCCTGGTCATGTGCTTTCAGAAAGAGCCAGCACTTTATGATGGAACTGCTTTCTGGCAGGTTGTTGTTTGTCCTACTCAATGTAACTGAATGTGTCACAGTGGGACCTGGATTTTACTATTGAGTGCTTTTCTTAGATCTACGAGGCAGCTGTTATCTTGTGTTAGGGAGCTGCTATCTGGGTACCTTCCCATTGTTCTGTTGTTAGGCTGCTGGGGGGGTGATATCACTGCAACTTGCAGTACAGCAGTAAAGAGTTATTTTAGTAAACTTGGATATAGAGCCTAGTAAACATTATTATAGCATGCTGGAGTCCTATAGTGACCAAACAGAGGCACCATAAGGGGATTTTTTGATGTTTTATAAGATGTAATAAACTTATTTTTTTTAACTTACAAGCATGCTTTGGGAAATTCTTTAAATTATACAGCAGTAAAGAGTGACTGAAGTTTATCAGAGCAAAAGTCACATGACTGGGGGCAGCTGGGAAATTGACAATATGTCTAGCCCCATGCCAGATTTCCAAATTAAATATAGAAGAATCTGTTTCCGCTTTTGAGAAATGGATTTCAGTGCAGAATTCTGCTGGAGTAGCATTATTAACTGATGCATTTTGAAAAAAAAAAAACAAAACAAAAACATTATTTCCCATGACAGTATGCCTTTAAACATTAAATAAACCCAATAGGCTGACCAGGCACAATGACCTGAGATGGAGCCTACACACCAATATTACTAAAAAATACACTTGCTGGTTCAGGAATGAAATTTTATATCGTAGAGTGAATTATTTGCAGTGTTTTTAGAAATAAAAACTACATCCTAAAAAATCATGACAGAATCCATTTAAGAGATGAAGATCTGAATTATGGAACAGGTCCCATACATATATAAGCACACTTTCTATACTCCTTCCTATAGTAGCTGGGGACGTGGCACAGACCAGTAAGGGTTTGGCTAATTGTAATGTTCATTTAGCATTCTGCTAGCAGGACCCACAAGTGATTACTACATTATTTTGTCTCCCTGACTCCCTGCTTACATATTCATGAACAGCTGAAGAGATTTGCCCCGTGTCTCATTCATACCATCATCTTGCTATAAAGGTCAAGGAAAATGACTTTCTCTGAATGAAGCTATTCATGTATATCACTTCCAATAGAAAAGATGAAGGATAAAATAAGACTGAATAGCTTTCTTTAAACACGGTGTTTAATACAAATCGACTGGAACAAAACGCTCTTCTTTCAACTGGAAAACGTATGTGTAAGAGTGTCAATTGGGGACGAGAGGTGGTCAGATAGAAAAGTGCACATATATCCGAGATCTTTAATGCAGGGGACACAAATCTATTGAAAGTGAACTATACAAACTAAAATTGAGTCGTATAAAGAAGAAGGGTTCATCTTAACTATTGCCCTCTTGCTAGGCAAGATGTTATGAAAAATAAAAGCTTGTTTATTGGATTCCCCATAAATTGCCAGACATGGGAGAACGCCTGTTTAACGTTGCAAGAGACATTATGCGTCTTAAGCCATAACGGGTCTCATGTTTACATATTGTATTTCCATAATTGAAACGGCCTTGTTCCATGGCTGGGAAATGCCCAATTCACTAGGTATTGCTGGGTAAAATCTAACAAGCAATAGCCCATGTCTACTCGGTCAGACTGCTCCATTTTGCCCTAGCACAGGAAGAACGAGGGCAACTTCAGCTCATATTCATAAACACAATTAAATGTGCACTAGAGCCTCTCAAACAAACAGTAACCAAATGTGTAAGGAAAAAAAAAAGAACCCAAACAGAAACCAAGAGAATGTGCCACAAATATGTCCAACTCACAAGGTCACCAAAACAACAGATGTTTCCCCTCGATATGTCCAATAAAAGGTATTGGTCTAATCCGGCCCTGCGGACAAACAATCGAATTACGACAATAGACTACCAGCCAACAGGACGAGGACTGCAGCAAAGCTGCCCGATCTAGATCTGGACGATTTTTGACCAGATATCAGTCTGGGAAGCCTGTACCCCTACAGTGACAAATATGGTTGCCACCTTTTTTCTTCTTTGAAAAAGGGCAGCGGCGGGATGGTGACATGGGTGGGGCGGGATGGTGATGTGGGGCAGCAGGATGGTGACGTGGGGGGGTGGGCTTAGTGATGTTGGAGGTGGGCTGGGCAACGTCGGAGGCAGGCCAGTGACGTGGGTCACAGGGCAGGACTGATGAAGTGGTGATCAGCGATTGGCTGATCGCCATGTCAGTCACTTCAATGTCTTGTCCAGATCTCCTAATTTTGAAATCCGGACAGTAGTGATGTGCGGGTTGAGAATTTCTTGACCCACACCCGACCCTAACTCGTCCCCTCCCGAACCGCAACTGGCCCAGGCACACTGCTGTCCTCTTTTTATAGACCTGTGCCCACCCCGGCCCACAGTGATGTCACAAAAGGGGTGAGGGCAGACGGAAGTCTATAAGTTTCGGCGCCGGAAGCCGGCAGTACTAGGTCGCAGGCGGTGAGAGCAGGAGAAGAGCTCAACCCGCCCCAAAGATTTTGTGCAGGAGTCGTACCGAAGCTGCCCGACCCGTGGGTTTGGGGCGGCCCACACATCACTACCGGACAGGTACTTTTCTCCTAGGTAACCCTTCCAAAAAACGGGCTGTCCGGGTGAAATCCTGACAGATGGTGACCCTAGTGACAGATAAGCCGTCAAATTATTCTAAAAGGCCCAAATCAGCAGCTTAAATCTACCCATGTATGGCCACCTTTACACAAAGGCCTCCCTATCAGCAGCAATAAAGAGTTTCTTGGTGTAAAAAGCAGCAACAAACTGATAGGGAGTCATTATGTGATTGGCTTTAGATATATTATGGCTAAACAGCAGCTATTGGTCATAGCACTGGCATCAGCCAAGGATATCCACCAAACCAACAATATGGCTGCTCCAATTCAAGTGCAAACAATATACAGAGACAGAATGGTGTATCCAAAACATAACCCGTGCAACCTCCATGATTTCTGACTATTGCCATAATGTGTGTGATCCTAATTGTGTAGCTTGTGAGGGTGCAGAGGAGCAGCAAGAGATAAAAACATAAAAATATAAGGTATATACAGTAAGTGAGAGACGCAAAATGCCCAAGTTAGTACATTCTTAAATTCAGCCAAAATATTATAAATAAGGGAGGATCTCGCAGTTAACCCTAGTCTGAGAGTGCATACAATAAAACAAAACAAAAATAGAATTGAAAGACTTTCTTTTATTTTCTCACTGTATATATAATTATCATTTATTGTTGTTTTTTTTCCCCAGTTTGTTTCCCAGTGTTTTCACAAATGTGATTGGTTGATGAAAGCGCTCTCCTGATTGGTCACAACTCCTATAAAAATAAATATGTAAAGGGGTGTGCCCACTAGCCTATCATAATTACCTCAATAGGCATGAAACGTGCTAGGCTTAGGTCCTAATAAATTATTTTCAATTACTCTTGTTTTAATTTTTCGGAAAACTCACACCAGTTCTCAATTTTCATTTGGAGACATTATAGCATGCCTCTGGCAGAATGAATGGTTCACTGCCCACCACTCGCCTATCAATCTAACTTTCCGAATCTTGACCAGGAAGCCAAACTTGGTTATAGGCACCTTTCCAAATTCTGCAGTTATTGTCCCAGGTGGCACCTATTTGTCCTGATTATTCTATTCCTATCGTGAAAACTTTCCGGAAGCAATGAAATCAGCCCTGGACACCACGCGGTGTTAATAAGCAATTGCCAACCGACTCGGCTGTAATTTATATACAATTTTGGGACACATTATCTGGAAACCCATTAGCCAGAAAGCTCCAAATTAAGTGAAGGTCATCTCCCACAGACTCCTAATAACTCACTTAATCAAAATGTTTTAATGTTTTTTCCTTTTTCCCTGTAATAATAAAACAGCACTGTGTACTTGATCCAAACTAAGATATAATTAGTCTTTATTGAAGGCAAACCAATCCTATTGGGTTTATTTAATAGTTACATGATTTTTTAGCAGACTTAAGGTATGAAGATGCAAATTATGGATAGATCAGTTATCCAGAAAACCCCAGGTCCCGAGCATTCTGGTTAACAGATCATATACCTGTACAGGTATGGGCCCCATTATCCAGAAACCGGTTATCCAGAAAGTTTCGAATTACAGAAAGACCGTCTCCCATAGACTCTATTTGATCCAAATAATATGCATTATTAAAAATGATTTATTTTTTCTCTGTAATTATAAAACAGTAGCTTGTACTTGATCCCAACTAATATATAATTAATCCTTATTGGAAGCAAAACAATTCTATTGGGTTTTTTTTTTTTTTTTTAATGTTTACATGATTTTCTAGCAGATTTAAGGTATGAAGATCCAAATTATGGAAAGATCCGTTATCCGGAAAACCCCAGGTCACGAGCATTCTGGGTAATAGATCCTATACAGGTATGGCACCCATTATCCGGAAACCTGTCATCCAGAAAGCTCTGAATTAGATAAAGTCTGTCTCCCATAGACTCTATTTTATCCAAATAATAGGCATTATTAAAAATGATTTCCTTTTTCTCTGTAGTAATAAAACATTATCTTGTACTTGATCCCAACTAAGATATAATTAATCCTTATTGGAGGCAAAACCAGCCTATTGGGGTTAATTAATGTTTAATTTTAAGTAGACAAGGTATGGAGATAATAATTACACCTTATCTGGAAAACCTAGGTCCTGAGTATTCTGGATAATAGGTCCACCATAGCTATTATCCCCCAAACGCCAGCGTTTTTTAGGAATTAGAAAATTTTTTGAGGAAGTCCTATCTATGTATCTATTGGGTTTATTTAATGTTTCAATAATTTTCTAATAGACTTAAGGTATGACGATCCAAATTACAGAAAGACCCGTTATCCGGAAAACTCCAAGTCCTGAGCATTCTGAGTAACAGGTCCTGTACCTGCACTGCACCTCTGAAAGAATGAGGACAAATAAATGGAAGAAAAGCCTTAGTTAGAAAGACAGCATGTTTCCTCTTTAATATTAGGAACGGAGCTGTGGAAATAACACTGTTACAGGCAAATCATTTATGATCATAGGAAAAAATCTCTCAATTGAAAAAGTGGCACAACAGCAAAAAATTCCAAATATTCCAATAAAAGTTTTTCCAAACGTGTTTCTGCTCCGCGCCAGACGGGCACATTCACTTACCCACAATACGCACCAAGTGAGTTTGTTTCCTTCTACGACATGAGCTAAGGCACCCAATAATGGAATATATATATTTTTTGCAATTTTTTTTTTAATGATTTACTAAAATTTAAGGCTTCGTTATTAAATCCTGAACCAACAGCTCAACGTGTCAATGTGACATGGCTTCCAAAAAAACCTAATGACATAATACGAGTGTCTGTCTGTTGTTGTTTACTACATTAAATCTATCTACTGCCAAGGCCTTTGAAGAAGAATTTTAATTCCAGCCATATGCCATCTAAGTCTTGCTGAAAGCGATTTGCACGTACACATAGAAATTCATTATTCCTATTATCTAAGTTAATATGTCACATCTGGTGGTGATTGTTTCTTCTCAATTTGGAAGCAGCTGTTAAATATCAGTTGCCAAACATAATTTTATTTTCAAGCTCGTTTGGGAAAGTATCGTTTGCCTTTATTTTAATCAGAACACTTGTTTGCCTGGAAACAATTTGAAAAAAAAAAACAAAAACATTGCGCTGATAATGAAGGTCCTGGTGTACAAGTTACTGGTGCAACAATGAATCTTGCACTCTAACGAGATGTTTGTAACACACTAGGCACAGGCATGGGACCTGTTATGCAGAATGTCCGGGACCCGGCGTTTTACAGATAATGGATCTATCTGTCCGTAATTTGTTTCTCCATACCTTGAGTCTACTAGAAAATCATGTGAACATTAAAGGGATACTGTCATGGGAAAACGTTTTTTCCACAACGCATCAGTTAATAGTGCTGCTCCAGCAGACTTCTGCACTGAAATCCATTTCTCAAAAGAGCAAACAGATTTTTTTTTTATATATATATTTAATTGTGAAATCTGACATGGGGCTAGACATATTGTCAGTTTCCCAGCTGCCCCCAGTCATGTGACTTGTGCTCTGATAAATTTCAATCACTCTTTACTGCTGTACTGCAAGTTGGAGTGATATCCCCCCCCCCCCTGCAAAAGAAGAATGGGAAGGTAATCAGATAGCAGCAGCTCCCTAACACAAGATAACAGCTGTCTGGTAGATCTGAGAACAGCACTCAATATTAAAAGCCAAGTCCCACTGAGACTGATTCAGTTACATTAAGTAGGAGAAACAACAGCCTGCCAGAAAGAAGTTCCATCCTAAAGTGCAGTCACAAGTCACATGACTGGGGGCAGCTGGGAAACTGACAATATGTCTAGCCCCATGTCAGATTTCAAAATTGAATATAAAAAAATCTGTTTGCTCAGTGCAGAAGTCTGCTGGAGCAGCACTATTAACGGGTGCGTTTTGCATTTCTGAAGAGGAGCACAATCAGAGTTTCGGTAAGTTATTTCTTAATAAAGGCTGTTCGATTTTAAATGAGTTTAATTTAATTGAGTTTAATTAGTCTTGGTGGGTTTTTTTTCGTGAACAAATTTTTCATTTTTTAAAAAAATTTAAGTTACTGCTCCTTTAAGGTATGGAGATCCAAATTACAGAAAGATCCCTTATCTGGAAAACCCCAGGTCCAGAGAATTCTGGATAACAAGTCCCATACCTGTACTGTGTGTGTCTTCATACGTGACTCAATATAACTGCAGCATGCCATGGAGTTTACAGAGTTTTCTTAATATTTGATGCTGCCAGTAATGGTTCCCACATATGTTTTCTATTTAGAAAATTGTATGTTACACCCCCGGTTTCAAATTTACTTCTCATGACAGTGAATGCTAAACAGAGACAAATCTGTATTGTTTTGTGCATATAATTTTTTTTAACTAAAGGAACAGTAACATGAAAAAATTAAGTGTTTTAAAGTAATACAAATATAACGCAGCGTAGCTCTGCACTGGTAAAACCGGTGTGTTTGCTTCAAAAATACTACTATAGTTTATATAAATGAGCTGCTGTGTAGCAATGGGGGCAGCCATTCAAAGGCGGAAAGGCTCAGGTTACACAGCAGATAAGCTCTGTAGAACACAATGGGGTTATCTGGTATCCACTATTTAACCTGTGACATTTAATTTCCGCCATTGCTACACAGCAGCTTGCTTATATGAACAATAGTAGTGTTTCTGAAGCAAACACATCAGTTTTACCAGTGCAGGGCAACACTACATGATATTTTCATTACTTTAAAACACTTTCATTTTTTGGTGTTACTGTTACTTTAAGCCTCCAAAATTACAAAAAATTATATTCAAGGGATCTAGTTAGGAAAGTCCCAAGGATTGACTGTGATCACTGAGATTAATTACACACAGATGACTGATATCAATGAATTATCACCTGCCTCACAATATGAAGGGCAAGACATTGTCCTTCATTCAGCTGCAACTGGAACTATAGCTGGGGAAAAGGCCATATAAGAACACTGGTTATCACTACTGATATGGAAACTTGGATCTGAAAACCTGTTATCCAGAACGCTCTGAATTACAGAAAGACCATCTGCCATAGACTCTATTTTAAACAAATAATTTGCATTTTTAAAAATGATTTTCTTTCTCTCTGTAATAATAAAACAGTAGCTTGTACTTGATCTCAATTAAGATATAATTAATCCTTATTGGAAGCTAAACCAGCCTATTGGGTTTATTTAATGTTCAAAAGATTTTTAAGCAGACAAAGTATGGGGAAAGAAATTACAGAAAGATGCCTTATCCAGACAACTACAATTCTATAGCATTCTGAATAACAGGTCTAATAACTGTACTAGAGTCTGCTTGAGAGATCTCATGATGCCTTTCTTGCAGCGGCAATCCTTGCCTTTTCACCACCTGAGGCGGCTTTCCTTTGCCGGCCCCACCCCTCCTTGCGGCACTCACCTTTTTTTAGCGCTGGAGGGGGTCGGGCTGTGCACATCGCCAGTTCAGAGAGAGCAATTGTGCTCTCTGCACTAGAAGAGCTGAATTTCTGGGTTGAAAACTGGAAATTTGGCTCTTAGTTAGCAGGAGCGGCAACCAGGGGAGTGCTGCCGCCTGAGGCGAGTAGCTCAACCCGCCTCGTTGGTGGAGCACCCCTGCTTTCTTGGCAAGACCAAAGACCACTAGCAATGTTGCTCGAAGAGAGACCACTAGCTTCGTTGGACTTTATTACCATGGATAAAATTTAGGGTTTACCATTAGTGATGGGCAAATCCGACCCATTTTGCATCACAGAAAATTTTCGAAACAGCGAACATTTTCTGAAATGCATTGAAGTCTATGTGCGACAACATTTTTTTGACCATTGGAGTATATGGGCGAAAAATGCCACTATTTACCATGGCTTACTTAACTATACTTCATGTTGATTGGTAGGGTTGTTATATCTCTAACTGCCAACTAATATCTGTCCTAACGAGAAACCATTTAGACTAGCATCTAGACTAGTGATCCCCAACCAGTGGCTCGTCAGCAACATATTGCTCTCCGACCCCTTGGATGTTGCTGCCAGTGGCCTCCAAGCAGGTGCTTATATTTGAATTCCAGGCTTAAAGGGAAGCTTTAGTTGCATAAAAACCACATGTACTGCCAAACAGAGCCTTCTGTTGGCTGCAGGTCCACATAGGAGCGACCAATACCCAATCACATCCCTTATTTGGAAGTCCCTAGGACTGTTTTCATGCTTGTGTAGCTCTCCAACATTATTTTACACTTGAATGTGGCTCACAAGTAAAAAAAGGATGGGGACCCCTGATCTAGACAAACACCTGCTCATGTGCCTGGACCCATAGGCACAATTTTGAGCAAGCCATAATTCATTATTCATTAAGCTTAGCAGGAATGCCATCAGAATGCCAGGAGATAAACTTTAGTTTGTAGTGGTGAGGGATGGTTATAAGTAATGGCAGCTCTGCTAAATTCATAAGTAGTCAATTCGAGTGCAAGGGGGACTTACCTAACATATTTAAGCCTCCGGCTTGGATACATTGGGTAAAGGTGGCAGATCCCCTCGTTTGAAGAGGTTGCCAAACGAGCGGATCTTGCCCCAATATGCCCACCTTGAGTGGGCGATGAGGCAGATCCGATCGTGGGCCCTAGGGCCCAACAATCATATCATAACGGCAGGGAATGCAAGCATTCATAGAAAGGACAGCATCAATGGACCATCCGGTGAATTTTAAAACCTGCCCGATCGACAAAGAATTTTTGGCCTAGATATCAGTCAGGGAAGCCCATTGAAGGGCCAATAATCTGCCAATTTCTCTTTAGTTTCGTTTTTTCAGTCACCTGATCTGAACCCAATTGAGCTGCATTTCACTTGTTGAAGACTAAACTTCGGACAGAAAGGCCCACAAACAAAGAGCAACTGAAAGCCGCCGCAGTAAAGGCCTGGCAGAGCATTAAAATGGAGGAAACCCACAATCTGGTGATGTCCATGCGTTCAAGACTTCAGGCTGTCATTGCCAGTAAAGGGTTTTCAACCAAGTATTAGAAATTAACGTTTTATTTATTTTAGTTTTTTTAATTTGTCCAATTAGTTTTGAGCCCCGGAAATGAAGTGATTGTGTTCAAAAAAGCAATCTTTTTGTTCATAAATTAATTAAGCTGAGAGTCTGCAGTTCAACTGCATCTGAGTTGTTTCATTTAAAATTCATTGTGGTACTGAAAAAAGTTGTCTGTCCAAATATTAATGGACTTAAGTGTATGTACAGTATATATGAATGTATATATAGTATATTCTTGGTTCCAGCAAGGAACGGAGACTTCCAGCCAAGCAGTGGCGTAACTAGATATTACTGGGCCCCACAGCAAATTATTTTTCAGGCCCCCAAAATGTTTTGGGGTTGACTTGTTTCTGCAATATTTATTGAAATTCTATATGAATTAGGGCCTCCTGGGGCCCCTATACCTCCTGGGCCCCCCTGCAGCCGCAGGGTCTGCTTCCTCTATAGTTACGCCCCTGCAGCCAAGTACATAGACACTTACAAAACACTCCGAGGGTGAGTTCTATTTTCCTAACACTACATTAAACTGGTGGAATATAAAAGTCTGCTGAGGGACAGTTTGACTTTAATATTGCACAAACAACGCTTTTATCCTGTTGGAAACACATTTGAAACTTCAAACACGCTTCAATATTTAACTTTGCTCTACAGCAGACACGGGAAACGCTAACTTGCCAAAGTTTTCGCTCTTTAAAAAAAAAAAAAAAAAAAAAAGATATTTATAGCATATGATTTTCATCTCGTATGGAATCAAAGCGCTATGAAAGCATAAAATAACTCCTTCCACATGTTTTATTATTTAGCCGTCTTAAGAATGTCACTAGGTGTCTGCTTTAATATTTCTCTTGCTCGTGATCACAATCCTACTGTTTCAACCTGCTGGGGGAACAGACCATTGTCAACATTGGAAATTGTTTCAAACAACAGCTAAACATGTGGAGTCGGCGTCAATGCGAGTTCTGGTGCGACTGTGTTTTTATAGGAGAGTATTAGCTAATTAAAAGTGCTCCAGCCGAGTCTCCAACTGATATTGGAACTTTTTTTTTACAAGCATGCAATTGTTTAGTCTTATCTATTCATTCCTTCTTTCCTGAAACAATTTCCCCTCCGGAGATTTTCAGCATCTGAAGTAACTTAAACACAGGATTAGGTTTTGCAGCAGAGGATCTCAGAGTTTTAATATAACATTCAATCGCTGCAAGGTGATCAAACTTAAAAACTCTGCTTCTCTTTTTGGGGCAAATTTATTAAAGGGATACTGTCATGGGAAAAAAAAAATTTTTCAAAATGAATCAGTTAATAGTGCTGCTCCAGCAGAATTCTGCACTGAAATCCATTTCTCAAAAGAGCAAACAGATTTTCTTATATTCAATTTTGAAATCTGACATGGGGCTAGACATACTGTCAATTTCCCAGCTGCCCCTGGTCATGTGACTTGAGCTCTGATCAGTCTTTACTGTTGGAGTCATATCAGCCCCCCTCCATTTCCCCCCCAGCAGCCAAACAACAGAACAATGGGA
Organism: Xenopus petersii; assembly: GCA_038501925.1. Taxonomy (NCBI): domain Eukaryota; kingdom Metazoa; phylum Chordata; class Amphibia; order Anura; family Pipidae; genus Xenopus; species Xenopus petersii. Next base: position 146,977,419 of record CM076682.1, read on the forward strand.
AGGTAACCAGATAACAGCTCCCTAACACAAGATAACAGCTGCCTGGTAGATCTAAGAACAACACTCAATAGTAAAAACCCATGTCTCACTGAGACACATTCAGTTACATTGAGAAGGAAAAACAGCAGCCTGCCAGAAAGCATTTCTCTCCTAAAGTGCAGGCACAAGTCACATGACCAGGGGCAGCTGGGAAATTGACAAAATTTCTAGCCCCATGTCAGATTTCAAGATTGAATATAAAAAAATCTGTTTGCTCTTTTGAGGAATGGATTTCAGTGCAGAATTCTGCTGGAGTAGCACTATTAACTGATGCGTTTTGAAAAAAAAACATGTTTTCCTATGACAGGATCCCTTTAAGGATCAAGTTTCGTTTTCCACGAAAATTCAAGTTTTGGGGGTCATTTTTTTGGGTCAAAAATCGATTTTTCGGGTTAAAAAAAAACGTGAATGTTTCGAGATTTATTTTTTTCCCCGACCCAGGAAATAACTCGATTCCGAAAATACACCATCTAAAACCTCTTAAAGACATGTAGGAGTCAATGGCATAGGAACCTTCAACCATCTGAATATGTTAATAGCCTTCATGATGTTCAAGTTTTTTTCAGAGGGTTTTGCCCAAAAATTTTAATAATTCTAGCAATGCAGGTTGTTAACCCCGAACTCGATGAATCAAGTTTTCCCTTTCAAGTTTTTTCCTTAAATTAGAAACCATTTGAGTTGTAAGTTAATTCGAGGTATTAAAAAACTCTAAAATTCAACCGTTGATAAATAACACCCTTAAAGGACATGTAAGACCCCCCACAAAAATGTAATCACCGAAGAGCCTCGTTGAAATCTCTAATTACCTGCCACTCTGGTTGTTCAAAGGTAAACAGCAAAGTCCCCCATACACAGGCCGATAAAAGACTCTGTCTGTCGGCAGCTTATTGGCCCGTGTGTGGGGCCATCCGACGGGCTTCCCTGATCGATATCTCGATTGGGCAGGTTAAAAAATCCCGTCTGATCGTGGCCGCAGCCGAGAGTGTATGCTGTACCGTAATTCGACCACCAGTTCCGAATGCATTGTGATCTGATCGTTGGGCCCTAGGGCCCTTGATCGAATTAGCCCGATATTGCACACTTCAACGTGTGCATATCGGGGAGAGATCCGCTCGTTTGGCAACACAGCGGCTCTCTGCGTCTATGGCCACCTTAAGGCAGCAGCATCCCCTTAATCACATAGGATTCCTTCTACTCCTCTAACCCCCTCAGCCTCCTCCCTTGGGAATTTCCTGTGGCTGTTGGCTCATGAGCATGCTCAGTTCTTCTCAACCCAGATGAATAAACGCACCCTCCAGTCTATCAGCCAATGAAGACATGGCATTGCTGGTTCCCATAGATATTCTGCTCTAGCTGTCTGCTCCTATTTTTAAATCCTAACCCCCCTCTCCTGAGCTTGGCTTAACCATCACAGTGCACAATCCAAGCAGGACTTGTCATCATAGTAAATTCTGCCTGTGTCAGCCTGCATTCTTCAATTGCATGCACTTTACATCACATTTGTGCTGTTGGTAGATATAAATGCACTGATGATGTGTCAGAATTTGTTTTAGAAAAATGTGATGGTGCTGGCAAATAGAGGCGATTAAAAATAATACCATTTTGGTGGGGGAGATGTGCCGACCTTATATACACAGTAGGTAAATGTAGGCTTTACATGTCCAATAATGTTTCAACTCATCCCCAAGCTTGCCTGGGACAAGTCTAGACCCTGTAATCATGTCTGGGGGTAACCCTTTCATTAAACTATCCCCCGTATGCACCATTCATTTTATAACACCTGAAATGTGGGGTGATCTGTAAAACTGCATTTCAGGAAACGTTCCATGTAGGGTCAATTGAGAGATTGGAACGTTCTTTCTATCATACAGGAAAATAAAAGATTCTCACCGATTCTCTGGCATTTGGGACTTGGCTTGGTTCCGGATTCTAAAGTGAAAGATAAAGCAAGTTTAAAAGCAGAGTTATTGAAGAAAAAAAAAAAAAGAGACAAATCAAAACCAAAAGGCATTGTAATCTAATTCTACTAAACTAGCGTGGGATTTTATTCACACAAAACATAGCTGAACTATTTCTGGAAGCTTGATTTATCTTCTGCTTAGTATTATTATAGCAATAATGAAAGCTACTGAGAAAACAAAATATCCCTTCTCTTTACATTTGCTGTATGGAATGCTTTGTGCTTTGGTTAAAGCAGCTTTTCCAAATTGCACCCTTGTATAAAGCTGTTACTTGAACCAAACTTCCCCAAGCTTAATGCAAACTTGGGGAATTACTGGAGATCATTTTCATTGTATCCAATAAGTATTGCCATGTTTCTGCCCCTCCAAGTAGTGCACCAAGGCAAGGCCTCAGCCTTCTAGCTGCAAGGAACAAGTGAACCCCACTATTATTGCCAGCTTTAAATATAGGTAGATCCATCACACATACTGGGGTCCTGCTGAACGAGAGGAATCGAGGGATAGCAGCACAAGACAACAGTAGGGCAAAATGGAAGCAACAATATCTGTGTGATCAAATCATTGGCTCTTCAACTTTATACAACAGAAAACAATGTAACAGCAGCCAAGACTTCACTTCTCACAATGCCTTGCACTCTTCTGTAAAGGAGAACTAAACCCCTGCAATGTTAGGTCCCCCTGGCCCCCATCTGTTGCCCCCCCTCCCTTCCTCCCCTCTGCACAATCTTACCCCAGAATTCTGACCCCTTTAGAAATATCGACCGCACATGCAGAGTGAGCGCAGCAGAGCTTACAGGCGCCATCTTCTTCTTTTCGGTAATCTTTGCGAAGTGAGCGGCGTAATGGCACATGTGCAGTTGGAGTAATCTTCTGGTTAGCGACAACTGCGCTTGACCCGAAAGAGACAAATTGCCAACGGGGAGGAAGAAGACATGAATATTACCAAAGAGAAGAAGACGGCGCCTATGAGCTCGCTGCGCTCACTCTGTATGTGCGGCGTTCACAGCGCCATCTTCAGCCGCTTCGGTAATCTTCGGAATGAGACCGGCACTGCGCTTCTTCGCTGGTCTCATTACAAGTTTACCGAAGCGGCTGAAAATGGTGCCATTAACTCTGCTGGACAGAATCTGCACAGAGGGGTAAGTAAAGAGTTAGGGGCATTTGCCCGGGGGCGGCAGATAGGCTGGGGGGAGGAGGGAGGGGGGGTCTATGTAGGGTATTTTTTTTTATTAAGGGTTTTTTTCTCCTTTAAGGTATGTCAGACTCTCCCTGATGCCTGTATCTGGGCTTGACTCCTGATACAAACAATTCAGTTCGAGCAGTTACTGAAAACATGCAATTTGTATCAGGATAGAATGTAGTGTGTGTATAGTGTGTGTATAATGATTAATTGCAGCAGAGAAGTCAGGCCAATTTGATCTTCTGCTCTCCCACAGCTACACAGAAATCCAGATTTCACCCCTCTGTTCCTTATTCACATGATTCAGCTACAACTTTCTCCCAGTGAGACTCAGCAGAGTATTGTACAAAGGCTGCATCTGTTTTAAAGTAACGTCGTCCCCATATTGACCGAGTGCTAGAAATAACAAAACATAAAGCTGGGGACTTGCCTAGGACTGATGCTATCAGTTAATTTGACCTCTCTTACAGACACAAACTCTACATTTCTCAGTCCATTCAGGCTAATTTGTTATCTCTCTTTTCCCAGTCTCGTTCCGCCACCCCGCACGGCGTGTTCCTAATTTATTAATAGACTGATACAATCGGCAAGTGATAAGTCGATTTTCAATAAAACCTAACACTCTCGGGTCACAAAAGCGGATCAATAAATTCTGTTGTAGTTCAGACCAACTTTTTTTTGATTAAAGGGGATGCCCACCCAGTGAAATGAAATGTATAAATAGCAAATAAAGTAACCCCTATTGTAAAATATGAGATTATAAATTACCGAGGAGTTCCATGACCATATAAAACCACAAGGGATACTTTATGTAATATAATACACAAGTTGAAGCGAGTCATGTGACAAAAATGACATCAATACTGACTGTTTATAACTGATGACATCACTAGTCACCGTTTATAAGGATATCATTTACAAGATATTCATGGCTTTTGTGTATTATACAAAGATACGTTCATTCATGTCAATGGTGTTAAACTTATTTACATATGTAACTACAATTGAAAGCACTATCAAGTGGCTTCTGCTTCATCATTGTTTCAGGAGTCAGAACCAGCAATGCAGAGAATGTAAACAGATATATATACTGCTTTCAACTTACCAATACATGTGTAATTTTCAAAAATCTGTGACATACTGAATCATTTGTACTTTTTCAAAAACCATTTTTATGGTGTGCAGCTAGGTGAGAAGGCTATTAACCAGAACTATACACATTGCAATATGGCGTCTGCTTCGCTGCTTCAGGAGTCAGAAGCAGCAGTGCAGTGAATGTAAACAGTCCGATAAATACTGCTTTCAATAGCAGGCTAATAACAAGGGTTATGAACACGGAAATATTAATATATGTGCCTCTCGTTTTACTCACCAGCTCACGTGGGTGGAATGCATCTTCTTGACGAAGAATCAAAAGATTTACTGCTCCGCCCATCTTGGTGCTTCGTAATAATGATACGACCTCTTCTTGGGTTCTCCCGGTTAAATCAACCCCATTTACCTTTAAGAGAAAACAGCAGTTAGAATTAAAGGGCATGGACTGACAGGTTTACTGTGGCACGTGTAAGTACCAAACGCAGGTGTAACGCAACTTGATGTAGTCCACCTTCTGGGGACTGGGTGGAGACTCGAGCACAGCCACGACCGTGGGGCAGGTGGAGGCCCAAGCAGAGACACAACCGTGGGGCAGGTGGAGGCTCAAGCAGAGCCATGACCATGGGGCAGGCAGAGGCCCAAGCACAGCCAGGATTGTGGGGCAGGTGGAGGCTCAAGCGCTGCCAGGATTGTGGGGCAGGTGGAGGTCAAACTACAGCCAGGACCGTGGGGCAGGTGGAGGCCAAAACACAGCCAGGACCAGGGAAAGGAGGAGGCCCAAGCACAGTAAGAACTGGAGAAAGGTGGAGGGTCAAGTACAGTAAAGGACTGGAGAAAAGCAGAGGCCCAAGAACAGTCAGGACTGGAGGGGCAGGTGGAGGCCCAAGCACAGGCAGAACCAGAAACAGCTGGAAGCCCATGAACAGGGGATGAAAATACTATGTGGAAGGCAGGCAAGGAGTGAAATCTGTCTAGAAAGAAAAGTAATGATTTTTATTTTTTATTTTTTTTTACTGACAAAAATATTTGCTTTTGGAGGGGAAAAATCCTTCTTTACTTCTAATTTAGTTTATGTTTAGTGTAGCCTTTATGGTTGCTTGTGGGAAAGTAAAAACATCTCATCACAGCCCATACCTCTAGAAGTCTATCTCCTGCTTTCATTCTGCCGTCCTGAATAGCTGCGCCTCGAGGAAGAATGTTCTTGATGTAGATTGGTGCCGACCCTCCGAGGGGAACATCGCGGGACGTTATACTAAAGCCCAGTCCTTCCGCTCCTGCACAAAATAGGGAACATTAGAGGCATCAGAGGAACAGTAATATTCCACAAAGGTATTCTCTACGAAGCGGATAAAAACATCCCATAAATTATCATTGTAACAACCATGTTTAGAAGTGTCCCATTAACAGGCAAGGGTTTGGGAGGTAACCTGTTTCTGTGCATTTAATCTTCTAATAAAGAAGTGTATGAGGCAGTACAGGGAGATTACTCAGCAGCGGCAGATCTATACCAAACAAATAGTTGATTTTCAAGGCGGCAGAGAGCACAGACAACAAATTGGTGTTTACTGAAAGGAAAAGGCGTCGGGGAAAACGGGCGCCTGATGTTTTGTTGTTGCACACATCTCAGCGGGGAGCTCACACAGGGGCTGAGAGGAGACATCCAGCCTCACCGGTCCCTGCTGTGGAGATGGAAGCATGGCTTTAAATAATATTAACTTATTATTGCTGCAAGGAGGAGAATAATATGTGTTTATTGAAATAGCCTGGATCCGGCCTCGTCATACAGAGTTTTCACACTGAGTTTTTACCTTGAAACACAGAACACTAAGCACTTGCCTTCTGCTCCTGTAATTTATACAAAGACCAACCTTAGAAATAGGACCTATTACTGCAAACAGCTGGAGGACACGCAATTTAACATCTACAGCAGAACCAAATGCAGTTGCAATACTAGTGAAAGGAAAATATAACCCATTCATGAGAGTGTTAATATGCTCCGACTACCTACCTACTCTTAAACAGAAGTATTTACAGGTATAGGATCCGTTATCCAAAAAGCTCCGAATTACGGAAAGGCCATCTCTCATAGACTCTATTTTATCCAAATAATCCAAGTTTTTAAAAATGATTAGCTTTTTCTCTGTAATAATAAAACAGTACCTTGTATTTGATTAAATAATTAATCCTAATTGGAAGCAAAACATGTTTGAGTGACAGATCCGGTTTAATGTATGAAGATCCAAATTACGGAAAGATCCGTTATCTGGAAAACAACAGGTCCCTAGTATTCTGGATAACAGGTCCCATACCTGTACAGGGCTAGGGGGAAAAAATTACAAAAATACTACTCCTGAGCCATCCCATCTTTTGCCCAGTGAGGGTGCAAGGATCGCTGGGAACAATAAGGGAATGAGAATAAAACATAACAAAGGCACATTACAGGTATGGGATCCGTTACCTGGAAAGCCATTATCCAAAAAGCTTTGAATTACGCATAGGCCATCTCCCATAGACTCCTTTTTAGCCAAATAATCTAAATTTTCCTCTATAATAATAATAAAACAGTACCTTGTACTTGATCCACAACTAAGATATAATTTTTCAAAAACCCGTTATACAGAAAGCTCCAAATTACGGAAAGGCCATCTCCCATATTTTATCCGAATAATCCAGGTTTTTAAAAATGATTTGCTTTTTCTCTGTAATAATAAAACAGTAGCTAGTACTTGATCCCAACTAAGATATAATTAATCCTTATTGGAAGCAAAACAATCCTATTGGGTTTATTTAATGTTTACATGATTTTCAAGTAGACTTAAGGTATGAAGATCCAAATTACAGAATGATCCGTTATCTGGAAAAACCCCAGGATTCTGGATAACAGGTCCCATACCTGTATTAAAAATCTGACAAAGAATCAGAATTTCTCACAGTTTTCTAGGCAAATGCTTTATTTTTGCAGCCCTGTTGCCCCGCAGAGAATCTGTTATTGACCTTATATGTAGGTTTTATGTAAGGACTAATTAGCTTGGAATTAAAACAAGGCAAACGGGGAGCATTTCATAATTACACAAGAATGATTGTTGGCCTGTGCTCCAACGGGGGAATATTGCTGTGATTACACAGCATTAAGGCAATGTTAAACCACAATACAGAATGTATTCCACAGGGCCCAGGAAAAGATTCCAAATCATTGGGATCTGTTATCCAGAATGCTCAGGACATGAAGTTTTCAGTATAACTAATCTTTCCATAATTTGGATAATTTGGATCTTCATACCTTAAGTCTACTAGAATATCATGTAAACATTAAATAAACCCAATAGGCTCCAATAAGGATTCATTATATCTTAGTTGGGATCAAGTCCAAGATACTGTTTTATTATTACAGAGAAAAAAGAAATCAATTTTAAATATGTGGATTATTTAGATAAAATGGAGTCTATAGGAGATGGCCTTTGCATAATGCAGAGCTTTCTGGAGAACGAGTTTTCCGGATCCCATGCCTGTACAACATATACCTAGAGTAATGGTGGCAGTAGTCATCTTGACTTATTTAGATCAAGCCCCACTTGGAGGACCAGCCTTTGGTTAGGGCCTCAATCTTGGCTTAGGATACAGATAAAGGCAAACATGGTGTATCAGCTATTCAGCCATGATTCCAAAAATATCCAAAACAGCAAATAGGTATCTACCATATCTAACCTCAACATGTCTAGATAGGCTTTCAGATTCATCTAAAGAGGGCCATACACCGGCACATTAAGGCTGACGATTCGGCAATAAGCAGCTTGTATGTCCGTGTAAGGGTCTTTCCCGACTGAGATGGCCAAAAATTGTCCAGATAACTATCTAGGTTGTAGGTCTGACAATTTCATTGTCGAGGACCATATTAAAGTGGTTCACTCCCGACTGGCATGCACAGGCTCCACTATATGGTCCCTAGGACTGACAAATGGATCAGCCCAATTTGACTAGCAAGGGTGGCCAAATTAAGCCCAGACCTGTTCATTTAGCGACCTCACCAACTGAGCAGGTCTGTCTGTGCATGGCCAGCGTAAAAGACCAAACAATCACTCAAAATCTTAAAGGGATACTGTCATGGGAAAACAATTTTTTTTAAAAAAAAAATGCATCTGTTAATAGTGCTGCTCCAGCAGAATTCTGCACTGAAATCCATTATTCAAAAGAGCAAACAGATTTTTTTTATATTCAATTTTGAAATCTGACATGGGGCTAGACATATTGTCAGTTTCCCAGCTGCCCCCAGTCATGTAACTTGTGCTCTGATAAACTTCAGCAAGTTGGAGTAATGTCACCCCATCCCTTGCCGCCCCGCCCCCCCCAGCAGCCGGTATTGATTCAGTATTCGGCTGAATCATTTGCAAAAGATTCGGGGGTTCGTGCAAATCCAAAATAGTGGATTCGGTGCATCCATATTTAAAATATTGAAGAGATGTACTGAACTCAAATCAATAACCCATTTACTGCTCAACATGGAAATGCAGTAATATTACAGCAAACTGCGTCGTAGCCCAAACCACTCATTAAAGGTTGTTGTGTTTGATATTACGAGTCATGAAAAGGCAAAGCGAAATTTATCTATGCATCACGCACAAACATGTATCCGGCTGTAAATCTCTCAATGACATAGATAATTATTCCTGTAATTAAAATTAGAGACAATTATCTACAAGAGCAGCTTCCATTACATTGCTAATCTACTTGGAAACATTCAATTACTGTATGTCTAATGCAGATGTAATAGACATGGTTATGGATCATAAAAAGCATGCCGTGAGAAAAACACCTCCTCTTACTTGTTAAAGTATATATTCCCGGTGAACTGGATCTCTTTACCTGCACTCAAGGACACTTACTTGCTCAAGGGATCATTCCCAGGCTATAAATGTATATTCAATCACAATCATGAAAGACGAAGACCAGGGATAAGTTCTGACACTTGTGTGCTGTGAAACTGCAACTCTCAGAACCAGCCACGTGTAAATAGGATGGGTGTACGGTAGTCTTTCAGTTCAAGCCACCCTTGAAGGTTCAATCTTTGGTCAGCGCCCCCTTAGCGAATATCAAAGTTACATATATATATATATATATATATATATATATATATATATATATATATATATATATAGGAGAACATTGGTGTCTGTCATTCAGCCATAGCACCAACAATATCAAGCATATTATATGTCCCTCCGTCCATCCCCGAATCTCAAGCTACATGATCTTCCAGCTGGGTATTCTTCCCAAAATTCACCCTAACTGTCCTTCAGACTGAATTCACCCAAGAGACCTGCAGCAAGGCTGGGTTGCGTTAGCCACAAAAAAAGTAGGCACCTTGCGGGGGATTTTGGGTAGGGTTTTCAAGTGCGGGTCGGGTTTACAGGTCTCATCTATATTTCTTATCTTATGCTATATTATCTATACTTTGCTCCTTTTAAAGATTTTTAAAAACTTTTTTCTGACCTCATCCACTTCTGATTATGTCACTTCCGATTTGCAGCAAGAGCACCTGTTTAATGGTGGTCAGCGGGTGACGGAACGGTTTGCGGAGAAGGCAGTTGCGGGTCGGGTATAGGATCAAATGTGGATTGCGGGGCCTGGGTCCGGGTCTCAAAAATTGGAGCAGGACTATAGTTTACTCCACTCTACTACTGCTCATTGCCAACACAGGGGGGAAGGTCTCAAAATTTGTGATTATTTATCAAACAGCGAAGTTAGAGATCGCCACAGTCCTCTAAGAGTGAAATTCCGACACTCTCCAGATTTTTAAAAGGGTATTTATCAATTGGTGAAAGTGAGAGTTCACCCTTTGATAAATATTTTTTTAAAAAAAACCCGATAGATATGAATGGAGAGTGACGGAATTTCACTCTAGAGGACTGTGGCGATCTCTAACTTCACTCTTTGATAAATATACCCCCATTGAGTGGGGTAGCAGCTGGAGTGCTAAAACGCTCCTCACTTCTTTACAGTACACATTGAACAGGATAAACCATTTTTATGTTTAAGGCAAAGGAATATAGTGACCTCTGGTTTAGGATCTGCTTTCTCTGAATGCTTCTATAAGTACTGACTAATTACATGACCATTAGTGTAAGAAATCATTTGCATCTATTAATAAGCAATTCTTCTTGCGCAGCAGGAGCAAAAGAAAACTGAGCAGAGCAGTTCTGCTCCAATTTTTGAGACCCAGACCCACAGCCCTTGACCCAGACCACAAGCCACATATTTACCTGCTATGATCCAATACCCGACCCGCAACTGCCTTCTCCACAAACCGACCTATCACCCGCTGACCGCCATTAAACTGGAAGGATGGATTCAAGGATATGAAGCCTTTCAGCTTTCCATAGTGGGCGGTGCACAGATTCTCTGAAAAACAAAGGAACTTCAAGCCCCAGAATCCATCACTTCACAAGGAAGCAAGGTGGGGGGGAGGAGTTGAATGACACTTCGAGCTTAACGGGGTGGTTCACCTTGAAGTTATCTTTAAGTATATTATTCAATGGCTAATTCTAAGCAACTTTTCATTTGGTCTTCATTATTTATGTCTTAATTTTTTTTATCATTTGCCTTCCTCTTATGATTCTTTCCAGTTTTCAAATGGGGGTCACTGACCCCCGTCTATAAATAAATGCTCTGTAAGGCTACAAATGTATTGTTATTGCTACTTTTTATTATTTATCTTTATATTCAAGCCCTCTCCTGTCTATATCCCAGTCTCTTTATGTTCAAATCAATGCATGATTGGTAATTTGGAGCCTAGCAACCAGATTGCTGAAACGGCAAACTGGAGAGCTGCTGACTAAAAAGCTAAATAACTCAAAAACTACAAATAACAAAAAATGAAAACCAATTGCAAGTTGTCTCGGAATATCACCGTGTACATCATACTAAAAGTTAACTCAAAGGTGAACAACCCCTTTAAGGGGGTTGGGAAATGGTTCATACGAGTCAGGATTAGACCAGCATGGATTCCTTTCAATCTGCTGGTTGTGTAAATAAAAATGACTTCATACAGTGTTTATGCACCTTTTTTAAATATAAGCCCAACTGAATGAGCTCAGGTAAAAAAAAAGGGGAGGTATATTTTCCCTTGAAGCCCCTTATGTCTGCATTTACAGTTTCCTATCACCAGAACAAAAGGTCAGGCCTGCAAGTTATGGCCACGGATTAACCACGTACCTTTTTTCAGCTGAATGTAAAACTTCTTTCCCTTTTTGGTACCGTAACCGCTGTTAGTTGGGGAGCTGACTGTGCGCTGTGGGGACGTATTGAGGCCGGTGGGTGGTTTCCCTGCTGAATTGATACTTTGAGGTAGATGTGAGTAAGAGTCCAACGGATCGACCTGGCTGCTCTGTCTGGGCATTCTCTGTGCAGTGTGATCTGGGCCAGTGCTAGGGAAATTCCTGGAGTCCATGTACTGAGAGTCGTGTAGGTGCTGACTGGAGTAGTAACTGTTGTTTTCACTCTGAGATAATTGTTCATAGGGTTCTTTGTTCGCAGCTGGGACCACGTGGAACCAGATCACGGGTGAGCGCATGGCTTGGCGGAACATATTCTGCGCTCTAAGATAACAAAACGGGAAACAATCATTGGCAAATATGCGCTGAAATAGAAATGATTGGACATAACAGATAGTAGAATTATTTGTAAGTATCATTAACTATCTGCAGCAACAGAAAATCCCTCCCAGAGAGAAGCACAAGCAGAAAGCTCCACTGGAGAACCTGGTTGAGTGTTGGTCCCACAAGAGACTATAGAGTGGTCATACTTGTACAGCCTATAGCACTTCATTAACAACATAATCAAACTGCCCTTATATTCTCTTACCTTCAGCTTCCCAAATGGCACCAAACTCTGTTTAAAGAGGTTGTTCACCTTAAAACAACTTTAAGTATGATGAAGAAAGTGATATTCTGAGACAATTTGCAATTGGTTTTCATTTTTTATTATTTGTGGTTATTTAGCTTTTTATTCAGCAGCTCTCCAGTTTGCAATTTCAGCCTTCTGGTTGCTAGGGTCCAAATGACCTTAACAACCATTCACCGATTTGAATAAGAGACTGGAATATGAATAGGAGAGGCCTAAATTTAAAGAGGCATGATAAAAAGTAGCAATAACAATAATTTAAAGCGCAATCTACATCTTTGGCTAAAAAAACTAGGGATGCACCGAATCCAGGATTCGGTTCAGAATTTGGTTCGGGATTTGGCCTTTTTCAGCAGGATTTGGATTCTGCTAAATCCTTCTGCATGGCCGAACCAAATCTGAATCCTAATTTGTATATGCAAATTAGGGGCAGGGAGGGAAATCGCATGACTTTTTGTCACAAAACAAGGAAGTAAAAAATGTTTTCCCTTCCCACCCCCAATTTGCATATGCAAATTAGGATTCGGTTCAGTATTCGGCCGAATCTTTAGCAAAGGATTCGGGGGTTCGGCAGAATTGAAAATAGTGGATTCGGTGCATCCCCCAAAAAAATAAAAAACTAACAACATTGGTTACTTCTTTAATGACTTTATGATACCATTTCAAGCCATACTGCTTCATCAACAGATCATAACACAACAGGAGGGCTACGGAAGGTGAAAGTAGAAATTGTGGCAAGGTTGACAATGAGGCAAGTCAGTACCACTTTCACAGAGATGGAGGGGGGATAAATACAAACAAAGTGTTTATTGTGTCCATTAGAGAAAGTCAAAAGGAGAAAAGGAAGGTGTAAGAGCTAAAGAAAAATAGATGCATCCTATTCAAATGTAGGGAACGTTATTCCCATTTGTTTCCCTCCTATAGACCTGAGGTCAGCTAACAGCCTATGGGTGTGTATAAAGGTAGGAATTGGCATTTCATACAAGCTATAAATGAAGTGGAGTGCATTCAGCCTATGATAGGGTTGTTTACTGTGCTTAATAACTTGCTTGAGAAAACTCAAGAGTTTAAGAGCTCTGTAGTGCACTAGGAAACCCTATTATGTTGGACTATAAAACGCTATGGCCACATTTAACCAATATGTTTCCCCCCTGGGGTGCGAGACTGTAAGGTGTCTAAGACCTAACACGTTAGTCAGGGTGTCCCCCGGGCCTCGTCCCCCCGCATATTAACATGTGTTATTCATTCATCACAGGGGAAGCCGCGAGTTCTGCCAGTGGTTTTATACCATAAATGCTCTTCCGAGTGCATAAAGCCAATCTGACAGTTGTTTTATTTGCATACTTTATTTCACTACAAAAGAAGGAGCAATGAGAGGACTTTGGGGATCGTCTGCGCAGCAAGCTTGGAGTTAGCATCTGTTGAAATCTCCGGGATTTTAACCAGGTGGGGATAGGATTTGGAGATTCTAATAAAGAAATATTGATCTTAAAGGGATACTGTCATGTGTTTCAAACACATCAGTTAATAGTGCTGCTCCAGCAGACTTCTGCACTGAAATCCATTTTTCTAACAAACAGATTTTCTTTTTATATTTAATTTTGAAATCTGACATGGGGCTAGACATATTGTCAGTTTCCCAGCTGCCTTCAGTCATGTGATTTGTGCTCTGATAAACTTCAGTCACTCTTTACTGCTGTATTGCAAGTTGGAGTGATGTCCTCCCACAGCAGCATAACAGAATATTGGGAAGGTAACCAGATAACAGCTCCCTAACTCTGACAAAGGGCTGGAAGCATGTCTGAAATGTTGTGTCTGTAAAAGATCATAAAGCCTTGTCTTAAATAAAGGCTTTTTACATTTTGGAAATATTGCATGGTGCTGTGTCATAAATTGGAGTTTCAAAAAGCCGGTTTGGAGAGTGGACCACTGGACACGTGCACCGCCTCATAGAAAAGAGGTGGAAAAGCATTGAGTGCTGACTAAAAAACTACTATTGAACAGCTCCCTAACACAAGATAACAGCTGCCTGGTAGATCTAAGAACAGCACTCAATAGTAATAATCCAGGTCCCACTGCGATACATTCAGTTACATTGAGTAGGAGAAACAACAGCCTGCCAGAAAGCAGTTCCATCCTAAAGTGCTGGCTCTTTCTGAAAGTACATGACCAGGCTAAATGACCTGAGATGCACCTACACACCAATATTACAGCTGAAGTTGAACTGAAGAAGCTGCTCGGATGAGTAGTGAAACGTCTTCAATGATTATTCAGCAAGTCCAGTTGTTTTAGATTTAGCTACACTAGATAGTATGGGGCATATTTATTATAAAATGAAAAACGGTATAAAAAGCTGTGTAAAATAACTTTTATTTAACGTCATGCGAACCCCAGATTTGACGCTGTAATTTTACATTGCTTCCAGGGGAAGTCACAAACATGAAAAAAACGTGTAAAAATGTTGCCCTTTTTTTTTTTTTCACGGCAAAGCCTGTTGATGTGCGGGTGTATTATGCCGTCATTTTTTACAACACATAATAAATCTGCCCCTAAATCTGCCAATATATTTAATTTCTTACCTTACCCCAGGGTATTGCTGGGTCTAATCTTGCCCTGTGCATGTTCCAAGGTAAGACTGCTGCTCTGTAGGATGGATTGGCAAACTGTGAATAATAAAGCTGACACTGGCCCTTTTGTGTTGTATTTTTAGGATACAGCAATGTCTCAAGTGGATAGTTTATGAATTATCTGGCAATAGCTGGTGTGAATATTTAAAGGGATACTGTCATGGGAAAAAATTTTTTTTCAAAATGAATCAGTTAATAGTGCTGCTCCAGCAGAATTCTGCACTGAAATCCATTTCTCAAAAGAGCAAACAGATTTTTTTATATTCAATTTTGAAATCTGACATGGGGCTAGACATTTTGTCAATTTCCCAGCTGCCCTTGGCCATGTGACTTGTGCCTGCACTTCAGGAGAGAAATGCTTTCTGGCAGGCTACTGTTTTTCCTTCTCAATGTAACTTAATGTGTCTCAGTGAGACATGGGTTTTTACTATTGAGTGTTGTTCTTAGATCTACCAGGCAGCTGTTATCTTGTGTTAGGGAGCTGTTATCTGGTTACCTTCCCATTGTTCTTTTGTTTGGCTGCTGGGGGGGGGAAAGGGAGGGGGTTATATCACTCCATCTTGCAATACAGCAGAAAAGAGTGATTGAAGTTTATCAGAGCACAAGTCACATGACTTGGGGCAGCTGGGAAATTGACAATATGTCTAGCCCCATGTCAGATTTCAAAATTGAATATAAAAAAAACCTGTTTGCTCTTTTGAGAAATGGATTTCAGTGCAATATTCTCCTGGAGAAGCGCTATTAACGGATTCATTTTCAAAAAAAAAAAATTTTTTCCCCATGACAGATTCCCTTTAAGGAAAGTACTTGATAAATGAGATGAGCTTTAGCCTTCTGGGTACATGTAGCCATCACAGAGCACTGCAGGATTTAGTGCCGTATATTTCTGCCTGTGCACAGGGAATATCTTGTTGAGGCAAAGGAGTGAAAATGGATATAAAATCCCCGCTATACACGGAATGAAAGCAGAACTCGGGAGAATGTATTCGATTATCATGCTGGGCTGTAAAAACAACCTCAAAACTTACCCCTGCTGTTTGCGGATTGTTGCAATGAATGTGCAATAAAAACAGAACCATTTTCTTTATCTCCCGGCGCTTTCACTGAACAGACTAAAGCTAAATTGCTGGCTCCCAAAAGGAACATGGCGATCTGTAAACAAGAAGCACTGTTGTCTAGACAAGTGGCTCCAGAGTCCATCTGCAGTCGCAGGTGCTTCATCTCGAGGGGTCACGGGATCATACGGATTTGTTGTATTAAACCGGGTAGTGAATTTGGATTTGTGGTGCAGGAAGCAATGCCATAAAAAGCTCATAGTAACCCATAGCAACCAATCAGTGTCTTACGTTCAAAAAGCAGATCTATAGTCGGATCTGATATTTGGTTGCTATGGGTTCCCAGAACAGCATTACTTATATACAGGAATGCGATAAAGTTCTCCAGAAAGCTCAGAATTACAGAAAGACTACCTCCCATACATATTATCCAAATTTTTAAAAATTATGTAACAATAATAATTAAAAGTTATTTCCTTTTTCTCTGTAATAATAAAACAGTAGCTAGTACTTGATCCCAACTAAGATGTAATTAATCCTTATTGGAAGCAAAACCAGCCTATTGGGTTTATTTAATGTTTACACGATTTCCTAATAGACTTAAGGTATGAAGATCCAAATCACTGAAAGATCCCCAGGTCCTGAGCATTCTGGATAACAGGCCCCATACTTGTACCTTGTACTTGATCCCAACTAAAGGTGGCCATACGCGGAGAGATCCTTGAGGTGGGCAATATCGGGCTGATCGGATCGTGGGCCCTAGGGCCCAACGATCGGATCCTAACGAATAGTAATGGGCGGTGGGATCGCGGGACCGCATCAACGAATAGATGCGGCCGCGATCCAACGGGATTTTTCATCCCATCCGATCGAGATCTGGCCGACTTTCGGCAAGATCTTGATCGGGGAAGCCCGTTGGGGGGCCCCAAACATGGGCCAATAAGCTGCCGACGCGGTCTGTTGGCAGCTTTTATCGGCCCGTGTATGGCCACCTTAAAATATAATTAATCCTTGTTGGAAGCAAAACCAGCCTATTGGCTTTATTTAATGTTTACATGATTTTCTAGTAGACAATCCAAATTACGGAAAAATCTCTTATACAGAAAACCCCAGGTCGCATTCTGGATAACAGGTTCCTTACCTGTACTTCAACTGGACATTTGCAAATGGTGCAGGTGTAGAATCTATTATCCAGAATGCTTGGGACCTGGGGTTTTTTAGATAAGGGATATTTCCATAATTCTCAATACCTAAAGCCTGCTAAAAATCATTTAAACATTAAATAAACCCAATAGGATTGATTTGCCACCAATAAGTATTCATCCTGCTTAGTTACTATCAAGTACAAGATACTGTTAAATTATTATAGAGATAAAGGAAATAATTTTTCTAAGTTAGAATTATTTGTTTAAAGTGGACTTTATGTGAAATGGCCTTCCTGTGAATCAAAGCTCTCTGGGTATTGGGTTCCCAAAAAATATATCCTATAACTGTATTTCCAGTCCATGGGCACTTATCACTGCAAACATTGGGAATTGATGGGTCAACCATTGCAGGCTGAGATTGGGGATCCCTGGTTTAGACTATAGAACATTAAAGGAGACATATAGGATAAATGAAAAAAACACTCATTTTGTAGGCAATTATGAGTCATATATGTTGCTGTTATCACATTGTGCTAAAAATGAATAGTTTAATTAATCGCCCCTTTATTGGAGCTCCCTATAGATGTTCACTGGTCCCTGTTTCAAATGAGAGGTGGGCGTGTCCCTGCCAGAAACATAGTAGGAGGGGGACAACCAATCACAGCCCTGCAGCCACACGAGCACAGCCAGGCTTCAGTTCACTATCAGGTCCTGCTAGCTGCTGATTGGTTCCCGTCCTACAGTGCAGTGAGATGAGTTCCACCGGCTCCCCTGCACAGCCTGGGAATTCAGGGAGCAGGAAGTGGAAGAGAAGGGAGGGACTATTAGGAGTTTTGCAGAAATATTCAATAAATCAGCCTGAAACACTAACTTTTTTTAAACACAATTCTTCTATATCTAAATGAGTATAATGCACTGGTACGTTCTTATCTTTTACACAAAATGTCTCCTTTAACAATCAACTGGTAACAACCTCAGGATGATGCTGAACTCTCAGACATCCATTAAAATCTGGAGCCTTGTGAGATTATATAGTTCATAGCACCTTGGAGAAAGATACGTTGTTAGGCGGTAAGATCAATGTTTTTATCCTCAAAATACCTTCTGTTATTGCAAGTTTTGTAGAACAAACCCAAATTAAGCACAGAAAGAAGGTGGTGTTTAGAAAGCCGATTGGAGGAAATTTGGGGCATTTCTGGGTACAATTGGGCATGGCCTGGGCAGAAGCTACCTTTATGCCCTTCACTTTAAAGGAGCACCACAAAACCATGACATAGAGCACAGAGAGGAAATCAATAGTAACATGTGGCCTTAGAAATCACAGAGTCATAAAAACTATTTATGTGAAAGGATCTGCATCCAGCACTTACTGTTCAAATCTTCTGTTCCGCAGGTCGCCATTGTTAATTCGGACGATACAGTCGTTCTCATGGAAAAGGTTTTCTCGTTCTGCTTTGCCGCCTTTCTCCAATCGCTTCACTAATAATCCCAGGGTTCTGCAAGATTAACAGCAAAGAGGCTTTAATATGTTCTTTTGTTTGTTTTTTTACTATAACCAGTAAAAAGAGAATATTGAGGGGGGAGGGCTACAAAGCTGTGTACAAAAAAATGGAACATTGAGTTCCATGAAGAGGTTCCAAAGCTTTTAAATGGCTGACGACTAGGCCAGTGATCCCCAACCAGTGGCTCAGAAGCAACATGTTGCTCCCCAACCCCTTTGGATGTTGTTCCCAATGGCCTCAAATCAGATGCTTATTTTTAAATTCCAGGCTTGGAGGCGAGTTTTGGTTGAATAAAAACCAGATGTACTGCCAAACAGAGTCTCCTGTAGGCTGCCAGTCCACATAGACACTAGCAAACAGCCAATCACAGCCCTTATTTGGCACCCCCAGGAACTTAGTATAAATCCTACTGAGTAAAAAAAAAAAAGCGTTACCAAAACGTTCTAACAACAACTGCCGTCACTTGTGGTTTCACACAACAGTTGCTTTTTTACGCGCATTCACCGCAATTCTTTCTTTTCAACGATAATTTTTCCTCGGTTGAAACCAAAACACCCAAGTAAATCCCGGCAGAAGAGAAAATGCCAGTTATATTAATCCCAGCTGTAGGCGGCAGAAGAAGCAGAACATAAATAAGGGCTTAATTTGAAAGATAAAACTTCCACGCGGTGAATCTGCCACGAGAGCTATCCGTTCAGCAAAACAAACCCTTTCACATTCATATTTTCTGGCGGTGGGAGCAGCAGACATAATATTCGGAGAAGCGCGGCTAATTAAAGCAACGTGGTGCAGTTGGGAGAATTATCACAGAGGAAAGTAATAGGGAGAATAAAATTGCTGCATTACGAACAGAAGTGGCGATAAAACATTTGCTACAATGCCAGGCAGCAGCCGTTTATTTATGATCCATCTTTTCTTCTCACCAATAGGTTTTTCCTTAAACAGTTGCAGCTTGGGAACAACCAGTAAGAATTGTCTTGTTCTTTCATGCCAGGTTGGTCAATAAAGGGCTAATGCAGCCTCTGAAGGGGTTAAGCTGGCCAATATACAGAGGTGCCAGTTTAGCTCCTCCAGAGCAAAATGTATGGGAACTGCCCAAACAACATAGAAAATCTCTTTGGAAGAGGATTGGCCAATTTGCATTACATGACAGTTTGCATTCTATGACATCAGTCATCAATTCCCTGGGTCTTTTGTGACGGAGACAAAACGACCCCAAAGCGGCATCAGTCACCACTTCTTGGGGATGGATGGGAGCCTAACCTTGCAGAAGAATGTTTCAGTTTGGAAAAGTTCTCATTATCTGTGCTTGTATGGAGGACTTGCTTTTTTCTAATGCCTGTGACTGTAACCATCAATTTTCCTTTCGGTTTTAGTGGTGAAGAAGAATTGCTATAATCGTAATAACACCATTGGTGATCAGTAAATCTGTTCCATTTCGGATTTGCCAAAAATGACTGAAACAGAATGAAGCCAAAGGGCATTTTTATTTGCAGTGACCTATTTTGCAGCAACTTTTTGAGTGCACAATATATTGGAATATATGGACGTTTTCTATGGGGAAAAGAGTCTTGCTCATCACTAAAAACTATTTTTTTTATTTAGAATGTAAGCTCTACAGGCAGGGGCCTGTGTCATCTTGTCTCAATTTGTTACTGTACTTTGTCTTTATTAGAATTTATTATTGTAATGAACACACTGGTGCCATTTATTTATTGTTCTGTTGTACTGTGCTGCATACTTAAGTAGCTCTGTTTAAATAAAAATATACAGGTATGGAACCTGTTATCCAGAATTCTTGGGATCTAGGCTTTTCCATATAACGGATATTTCTGTAATTTGGATCTTCTTACCTTAAGTCTACTAGAAAATAATTTTAACATTAAGCCCAATAGGCTGGTTTTGCTTCCAACAGGCATTAATTATATCTTAGTTGGGATCAAATACAAGCTACTGTTTAATTATTACAGGTATGGGACCTGTTATCCAGAATGCTTGGGACCTGGGGTTTCCAGATAATGGATCTTTCCATAATTTGGATCTTCATACCTTAAGTCTACTAGAAAATCATTTAAATATTAAATAAACCCAATAGGCTGGTTTTGCTTCCAATAAGGATTAATTATATCTTAGTTGAGATCAAGTACAAGCTACTGTTTTATTATTACAGAGAAAAAGAAAATCATTTTTAAAAATGTGGATTATTTGGATAGAAAAGGAGTCTGTCAGAGACAGCCTTTCTGTAATTCGGAGCTTTCTGGATAACAGAGTTGATGGGAGGTGACCTTCCTGTGATTTGGCACTTTCTGGGTTTCCAGAATTAATGAATAAATTATGGGGATCCCTGCAACACATAAAACTTCCCTAACCCCCAGTGCCCAGATTTAGATGATCAATAGACTAGGGATGCACTGAACTATTTTGGATTTGGCCGAACCCCGGAATCCTTCGCGAAAGATTTGGCCGAATAGTGAACCAAATCCGAATTTGCATATGCAAATTAGGGGTGGGAAGGGGAAAACATTGTTTACTTCCTTGTTTGCATATGCAAATTAGGATTCCGATTCGGTTCAGCTGGGCAGAAGGATTTGGCCAAATCTGAATCTTGCTGAGAAGGCCGAATCCCGAACCGAATCCTGGATTTGGTGCATCCCTATAATAGACATGTCCATTCCTCACTATACTGCCAGTACTTTCCAGCATAGGATAGACTTTGTCCAGAACGTAAGCCATTAATGTGCTTTATATCTAAAAATGATGCAATAACCCCCACTCACCTCCCTTATGACACAAAATAAATAGAGTATATAGTATTCTCAAAGCCCCCCTTAAAGCAAATTTACAATATTCTATAGGTGCAGATTATATAGTTATGTGTAAAGTCCTATTGATTCATGTAATTCTGCTCGGAATTAGACAAAAGACAAGGAACCCCATGAGTGTACCAATCTCCTGCATGGAAAAGGCACCAGCACTTCCTACTAGGGATGCACAGAATCCAGGATTCTGTTCGGGATTTAGGCCTTTTTCAGCAGGATTTTGATTCCTTGCGCCTGGTCGAACCAAATTCGAATCCTAATTTGCATATGTAAATTAGGAGCAGGAAGGAAAATTAAGCAACTTTTCCTCACAAAACAAGGAAGTTAAAAAAATTGCTCCCGCTTTTTCCTTTCCCGCCCCTAATTTGCATATGCAAATAAGGATTTGGATACGGCTGAAACATTCACAAAAGATTCAGCCGAATCCTAAATAGTGGATTCGGTGCATCCCTACTAACTTCGCTTGGATCCCAGATGTGCTGAACAAAACCCAGATGGGCTGTTTCTCAGATAGAGCTCCCCAGACCTCAGGAAGGCGTTAATGTTATTAAAGACAAATGTGAAAATCGTCGCCCGCAGGACCGGTTCCCATCGGCAATGATTTCTTCCTTAAACTGCATGGAAAGGATTGATGTCCGCTTGTAACTCCTCGAAAGTATTGTAAAAGCCACAGTCGGGAAAGCTTTCTTTCATAATCCATCGGAAATCACAAAGAAAGTGAAAAATCAATCAGAAGTTAATAGAAAAAGCATGAAAGAAATCAATCCACAGGAGCGGCGGGCAACAGGGAGGCAAGGAAACAAAGATCTTCTCACCTTCCAAAAGAAGGGAAAATTGACAGCAAGTTGTCATTAAATTAGGGCTTCACCTGTCAGATCTGACAAATCTACATCTATTGCACAAGACAAAACACAGAGATGTCCCGTGGGCACTTTTTATAATCACTAGTAAAGGTTTTATTTTATTGCAGTACAAAGATGGTCAGCACCAACCTTGAGTCTTTATGTCGGGTGGGGATTTAATTAAAATGGAGCCTATGGGAGACGGCCTTCCTATAATCTGGAGCTTTCTGCATAACCGGTTTCCGAATAACGGATCCCATACATGGAGTACACAGTCACAAAAAAAACAAAACAAAAGATGATGGGGTCAGAATAGACAAACAAACAAAATATATTAAATATTTAAGAAAGGAAAATGGCAAGAAATCTGCAGAGAATCCGGCTCAACTGAATTACAGACAATTAGAAGGGATTTAGAATTTAGAACAGTGTTTTTGTTGTGTTCACAAAAAAGAAATGGCATTTATGTTTGCTGAGGACGCTCACTAATCACAATTTTGAGGCTGGGAAGAAATTTATGTAAAATAATACGGGGATATAAGTACATGCCTTGCACAGAGGAGTTTGGCTGCTCAGGCCGCCTTTCAAACACCCGCAGAACTGCTGCTGTGATTGCACTGAAAGCCTGAACCCTGCTGTGTATGATTTCTTCAGTATTGACACATGGGGAGATTTACTTGGGTTGGAAGCAACTGCGGATGAGAGCGCTTTTGTTCTAATTTCATTATATTCCAGCTAAACAGACACATTTTTAAGAGTAATTTCACCAAACTACAGGGGATTAGGCACTGTACAGTCTTTCAATATGGCATCCAATAAAAGGGTTAAACAGCTTCCGCTTAGGAACTATTTTTTGTGCCCTTCCAACCAAACAGCCGCTGGGCCGGAAATGTGCAAAGAACACTCACTGACATATATAAATATACTGATTTTCCAGTGCATTCAACTAATTCATGAGCACACCATTTCCTAACAGGGATATTGTTATGCGTCTGAAATATGTTATAGAAGCAGCAATAAATGACGTTAAATGAATTGCAGAAAATGTTGGATCACTGTAGTCTCTGGATTCATTTATAGCAGAATAGAGACTAAAACATAGGCAATAACTGGCTGCCGACTTGGGGAATGACAGTTTCCATGATCGATATCTGAATCACTGGGATACTAATTGTAAAGGCTTCAAAATTCTGTTGGCTGACGAATGCATTGTGTTTGATAGGAGGTCTACAGCAGAAGTGTCTGCACAACCCCCAGCCATCCCCATGCTCAGACAAGGAAAGCCTAATTCACTTGGGTGCCAATATGTTAGGGACAACCAAAAAAAATTCTCCCAATTATCCACTATGCCACCATTTTAGCTTGATTACCTAGTGATTCCCACACCTAGCTAGACTAGAACAGTAACATTTTCATATCTTGCTATACTGCAGTTGTGTAGGCCTAGCTAGGTGTAGGGGATTGATGGCCAATTGAAGAAATGTTGACATGGGGAAGTTAATCAGTTAATAGTTCTGCTGCAGCAGAATCCTACACTGAAATCTGATTTTCAAAAGAGCAAATCGATTTTTTTTAATATTTCATTTTGAAATGGACATGGGGCTAGACATGTTCTTAGTGCCCTCAGTCACGTGACTTGTGCTCTAACAAACTTCATTTACTTTTTACTGCTGTGCTGCAAGTTGGAGTGATATTACCCCTCCGTTTTTCTCCGAGCAACCTATTAGCAGAACAATGAAAAAGTAATAGCATAACAGCTCCCTGACACCTGCATTGCTGAAAATGCCCCACCTGGATATAAATGAGAATAGCACTCAATATCAAAACACCCATGCCCCCAGAACTCCAGTTGCATTAAATTTTCTTTATGATATTATAAGGTGCAGCAGCAATGACCCAGTACATTCATCTTACCATTAAAACAGATGGGGGTTACCAAAGATACAGGCAAGTTTGTAGTGGGTGGGGGGAGTAGGAATCAATAGGGTTATTACACTGTGTTGTCCAAGAGTGCCAGACATTACAGTAGGCTTTGGGGGTACATGCCATATTGTGCTTGATCAGAAGTCTCATCGATCATTAGTTAGTGCTCATGGAAATCACAATGACTATCAAGGCGCATAAACAACCCTGCAATTTTATGCATGCTTTTATCAGCTACCTGATGATTCCCTTGAGCTGCGAGTGGCTAGATTAGCCAAGAAATGACTACGGTGGCCAAATATGTTACAATTATGATCTTTCCTGGAAAAGATCATTAATTTCAATACACACGTGTAGAGCTGAATTGTCAGATATACAGGTAGAAACAATAGAATTGTACCTGTATCTGATGATATGCAAGTCTTCTGCCGATATCGGTCAGCTCATATCCCATCATACACTCACCAAATATCATACGAAAACTTGTCTACCTTAACAATTTGGTAAACTAGAACCTTGTTTGCAACAGTCCTAGTACCCTACCCCTCTCTTTTCGATGTTCCTCATCAATGGATGCCTTCAACCCTCTTGTTTATAACGTACGAGGCATGCTGGAAAAAGTACTAAGAAAAAACTATTGTTTTTCAAAGAAATTGACGTGAAACTTGATGTGTAAATTCTTTTTTTTTTTTCTTGTGTTTGTCATCATGGGTTGTCCCATTACAACAGCAATTTTCTTTTCAGCATCTGTGTTTTTTTAAGGGTGCCATTATAAAGAGGGGCTGGTTGTCGTGAAGAAAGGCTGATTGAGGTGACTAGAAAGCCAGACGAGCTTCATCCAGGGACCCACTGATTTATTAGTCATCCAAGGACTCTGACGGCACAAGAGCTATTCATCAAGTTTTAAAAAAACGCGATAACAGTATTTAATATGAATGTCATTTGCCTTTAATCAACCTTAACTAGAACTGCTGATAGAAAGGTTCACTGGAATGTTATGTCTTTAAAATGCAATTTATGATTGTAATTTAACTTAATATGTGCATTTATCTTCCCCCTCAATATAAATGGCAGCAAAGGGAAAAAAAGCAATTCAACATGAAGATAGATGTAATCCAGATTGTTGCTGATAATTCCCCTTCATTTGTGTGCGACACACAAGTACTTTAGCTATGATCTATCTGTTGACAATTTAGATTATAATATACAGAGAAGGGCAATAAATTATTTTTAAATGCAACTTAAAGGGTGGGAAGGAAAAACTGTGCCGGAATTATCCAGTATTACAGTCAGATTTCCCACACAGTGATTTAAGCCTCGGTCTCTTGGAGTCGGTCCAGACATTATTTCTGCTTATATCAGAAAGTTCTACAGGTAATTATTATACACTAATGAGTCATTCAACAAAACATTACTAATGTGTACATAACTTATACATTATGACAGAGAAAGAATGAAGGAAACAAAAGGAGGGAGAAGAGGAAAATGGCACAAATCAGAGAAAATGAGTGTTGAGAAAGGAGGGATAGTGAGAAATGGGAACATATCAAATGTGTGCAAGCTGGATTGGGAACAACTGAGCATGATCTGGAGAGGGTGAGTAAGAGAGATACAGAGCTAGCATGAGAGTAGGCCCTGGAGATGAAATTAGAGTGGTTGAGCAGGACCTGTAGACAGTAAACAAGAACTTTAGAAAAAGACAGAAAGTTAGTAGGCTCTGGAAATAAAACAAGAGTAGTTGAGCAGGACCTGTAGACAGTAAGCAAGAACTTTAGAGAAAGTCAAAAAGTGAGTAGGCTCTGGAGATAAAAGAGTGGTTGGGAAGGACCTGTAGACAGTAAGCAAGAATTTTAGAGAAAGACAGAAAGCAGGTAGGCTCTGGAGATGAAATAAGAGTGGTTGTGCAGGACCGTAAGCAAGAACTTTAGAGGAAGACAGAAGGTGAGTAGGCTCTGTAGATTAAATGAGAGTGGTTGAGAAGGACCTGCATGCAAGAACTTTAGAGAGAACGAAAACGAGTAGGCTCTAGAGATGAAATGAGAGTGGTTGAGCAGGACCTGTAGACAGTAAGCAAGAACTTAAGAGAAAGACAGAAAGTGAGTAGGCTCTGGAGATGAAATGAGAGTGGTTGTGCAGGACCTGTAGACCATAAGCAAGAACTTTAGAGAAAGACAGAAGATGAGTAGGCTTTGGAGATTAAATGAGAGTGGTTGAGAAGGACCTGTATGCAAGAACTTTAGAGAGAAAACGAGTAGGCTCTGGAGATGAAATGAGAGAGGTTGAGCAGGACCTGTAGACAGTAAGCAAGAACCTTAGAGAAAGAAAGTGAATAGGCTCTGGAGATAGAACGAGTGTGGTTGAGCAGGATTGAAAAAAGTGAGTAAGCAGGAGCTTGAGAGAGCGCTATCAATGCATAGTCTATAGAGATGGAATCAATGTGTGTGTGAGCGGAACATGGCGAGATTAAGCAAGAATTTGAGAGCCAGCCAGCAAATTAGTAGATTATGGCAATGGAGAGTCAGCGTGTGCTAGCTGTAAAGAACATGCACCAGAAGAAGGTGTGAGCCAGATAACCACTTAACATTTTAAGTCTGCAATAAAACAAAGAATTTCATGTTCAGGGCCCTGTATGTTTTTAATCTTAGGGGTCACAAAACAGCCATAAGCACTCTTTTACTTTGGGAGGGTGAGTGGGGAATAATTGTTCATAAAAAGTGTAAAAAATAGAGGGTGTGGGTAGATGTGGTAGATAGAGAAATCTTTTAGTATAACATTTACACTATAATAATAGTAACCCTAGGAAACGTTGACCTACCTTCCACCACGGGCACTGTAAGGCACTACATGGATCCCTAAAGGGCCCCCATCATTCGAGACTTCAACAAGCTTCACCATGTCACTAAATGAGATAAATGAGGAACCATGAGCATGCACTGTCTTTTAACACAAATACAACACACAGGGGCTGCGATTTGTCACTTTAAAGGCTCCCCTTTGCACAGGCATACTCACTACAGACTATACAGCACGCAAGTTGATGAAACACATTAAACATACCTTAAAATGAGCCTGATTGCATGTGAAGAAGAGTGAAAGGGTAAAACATGTGAAAACAAATTACAGCCCTTAAGATCTTCACAACATAGATAAACAGACGAGACATCAGGCAGCTACTTCAAAATGTTATTTCCGCCTCTTCTTTTAATCAATTTGCAAATAAATTATTTAACATAATTTTCTAGCTGTACATTACTATGTGAAACATTTTTGTTACAGGTAAGGAAGGAAAATGAAGCTATTATGGAATATCTCTAGGAACTGAAAATTATATATAGCCCATGGTGGAATTATGGTCAGTATTGTCACCTTGCTGCTCTGGGGTCCTGGGTTTGATTCCAACCAATGGCACATTCAGTGTGGAGGTTTTATGTTATTCTGTGTGAGTGGGTTTCCTCCTATTGTCCCAATTTCCTTTGACTATTGAATTAACTAGTTTCTATTCAACATGCCAAGTGTTCCCTGTGCCATTAGTAGGAAAATATAGATTGTATATTCCTCTAGGACCCTTTGGATGTTGCTCTCAGTGGCCTCAAAACAGGTGCTTATTCTTGAATTCCTGGTTTGGAGGCAAGTTTTGGTTACAGGACCGGACAGGTTCGGCCAAACACCGGGAAAAAACACAGGTGGGTCCCGGCCCAGACCTGCACCCCCTGATTGGCCCGGAAATTTGGAACCCGATGGGCCCCCGATGCGCCCCCGATGCTCCAGTCTGGACCTGTTTGGTTGCATAGAAACCACCCTGTTAAGGGTGGTGGCACACGGGGAGATTTAGCTGCTTGCGATTAATCTTCAGTACTGCGGGTGACTAAACCAACTGAAATGCCTTCCCACCGGCAAGAAAGTGAATCACCAACGGGATGTAATAAGCAATCCCTGCCATTGTTTCCAAAGGAAACTTAGGGCTACTATGCCTTTCCGCCTTAAATCTTGCCAGTGGGAGAGATTAGTCGCCAATAGTAGAAAAGATTTATTGCAGGTGACTAAATCTCCCCATGTGCCACCATCCTATACAGAAATACTTGTAAATGCCAATCCACATAGAGGTTACCAAATAGCCATCACAGCACTTATTTGGCAGCCCAAGGAACTTTTTTTTCCTGCTTGTGTTGCTCTCCAACTCGTTGTACATCTGAATGTTGCTCAAAGGTTGAAATGGTCAGGAACCCCCACTCTAGGATAAGGAAAGCTGGAGATGTGTTATGGGTTGGCACTGTATTAATAAAGGATGGTGATGATGATATCCTAAGCTATGAGAAGGGTTGCCACCTGACGGGTATTTTAAAGCCTGGCCGGTAAAAATGATGGTTGATCCCAATGTTATTAATAGGGAAAAAAGATAAATATATAGAAAGGCCATTGGTTTTTTTCCAGAAAAGGTGGCAACCCTAGCTATGAGCGAAGATGGCATGTCGGAACCGTGCATGTGTAGCCAACAACAAGAGCTTAAAGTCCACAGAGAACATATAATTAAGGTTATTTGGCTACATAACACAATGTATGTGAATGGTGTAGCCAATGCACAGCCAGCTGGTTTGCTTTGGTGAAAATGCCAGACTGCTCAGATTTTCAACTCACTAATCTCAAAGAACATGGCTAAACTGCCACCAACCAGTTTGTCTCTGCTTATTTGTATATTACAGATAAAAGGCAGAAGAAGCTGTTAGATGAAAACACATTCAGAGATTTGTTACTGACAGGTACTGAGCCAATAAAAGGACTTACTCTAATGAGAAACTTGATGTTCTTTCTAAGCCAGTATCCGCATGACCGACAGGCTCCACTCGGCTATTCTCCTCTGCTTCTTCTTCATCCTACAACAAAAAGATGAAAAGATATCCGTTACATTTTTTGATTTAGCAAATGATCAACCATTTAAGGATGTTCCCATAATTTGGATACCTTAAGTCAACTGAAAAATAATTGAAATATTATATAAACCCAACAGGCTGGTTTTCCTTTCAATAAGGATTAACTATATCCTCGTTTGGATCAAGTACCAGGTACTGTTTTATTACTACAGAGAAAAAGGAAATCATTTTTAAAAATGTGAATTATTTGACTAAAATGAAGTCTACGTTAGATGGCCTGTGATTCAGAACTTTCTGCATAACAGATTCCGTACCTATATGACAGTTCTTTATTTAAATGGCTGGAGAAGTAAAAGGGTATGGATATTTGACATTTTAAACACTTATTTCCGAGTAGACTATAAAATATCTTTAACTCCCAACTAGTGAATCACATTTACCTTTCCACCTCTCTTTACTTATTTATTTAATGTTTAATGGCTTACATCAGCCCCTGCTGTGCTAAAGATTCTCGTTTCGCTAACCCATACAAACACAGACAAATGCTCATCAGTTTATAAGAAACCAATTAACCTACCACAATGTTTTCGGACTATCGGGGCAACCCACATAACACCTGGTAAGAACACGGAAACTGCGCATAAATATTTACAGTGAAAAAGATGATGTTTGATCGTAAGCCTTAATTTGTTCTAAAATGAATGTAATTTTGGAAGCACATTGGAGTAGCTGCTGGCACGGACATCTCGTAGTACCAATGTCCTATCTGCAGAAGTTTATGTTTGGGCAGGTTTATTTGGTTCCTGATGAAATATAGACAAATGGCCGCAATGGACTCTACTCGACTATAAGAAGTTAAAGCAGAGTCGGTCTCTAGCCTTGAGTTAGAGGAACATGTGTTTTTAGTACAGGTATGGTACCTGTTATCCAGAATGCTCAGGACCTGGAGTTTTCCAGATAACAGATCTTTGGATCTTCATATCTTAAAGCTGGCCATAGATGCAAAGATCCGATCGTACGAATCATCGTACGATCGGACTTTCCCATCTCCCGACCCGCCACTAACCATTCAGATCCAAGTCTTACCAGTCAGATTAGTTAAAGAACAGATCAGCAATGTTCTGCCCCTGACAGCAATCGTACAATATCTATGTCCAATCAAAGCTAGTGACAGTCTCCCACTGAAAATCGTACGATCGGCAATACACGCAGAGATATTATCGGCAGCCGACAGAAATTTTCTAACCTGTCCGATCGACCAAACTCTCCACACGCGGTTCGAAAATCGCACGAATCCTCAATTCGTACGATCAGATCTTTGCGTCTATGGCCAGCTTAAGTCTACTAGAAAATCATGTAAACATTAAATAAACCCAATAGGGCGGTTTTGCGTCCAACAAGGTTTAATTATATCTTAGTTGGGATCAAGTACAAGCTACTGTTTTATTATTACAGAGAAAAAGAAAATCATTTTTAAAAATTTAGATTATTTGGATAAAACAGAGTCTATGGGAGACGGCCTTTTCATAATTTGGAAATTTCTGGATAATGGATCCCATACCTGTACAGCAAAGGGTCCCAGGGAAAATGCTACTAATTGCCAAGTATTGGCTACTTTTTTTAGTGACATCAAAGGCATCCAAACATGAAACCTGGGGTTGTCCACCTTTGAGTAAACTTTTAGTATGATGTAGAGAGTGATATCCTGAGACAATTTGCATTTGGTTTTCATTTTTTATTATTTGTGGTTTTTGAGTTATTTAGCTTTTTTCATTTAATTTGCAGTTTTGACCAATCTGGTTGCTATGGTCCAAATCACCCTAGCAACCATGCATTGATTTGAATACGAGACTGGAATATGAATAGGAGAGGGCTTGAATAGAAAGAGGAGTAATAAAAAGTAGCAATAACAATACATTTATAGTCTTACAGAGCATTTGATTTTTTTAGCTGAGTGAAGCAGATTTGAAAGCTGTAATGGGGCCAGAAGAAAAGAAGCAAATAATTAAAAAACTATTAAAAACAAATAAGAAGACCAATTAAAAGATTGCTTAGAATAGGCCGTACTATAACATTCTAAAAGTAAACAAAGGTGAACCACCTCTCTAGCCCAAACATGGGCCTTTTTATGGTGCGGTTAGTTATCCGTTCAAATAAATTCTGCTGCAAACACTTTAAAAAGCACCATCTTTCCTTATAGACTGATGTGTAGCTCCATCCATACAAATAATACCGGATAGGGTTCCCTCTTGCAATGCCGCTGCCCTTTGTGAGCCCCGTCATTAGTGAGATTGTCCATTTAAACTTTCTACAAGCGGTAGAATGGAACAAAGTTAATTTTGTTTTTGTTTTGGAAGCATAAGAATAATTAAGAATCTATGGCTTTCATTAGCCCTATGACTAAATAGAATTATGCATGTCAGGAACAGCGCAGTTCCTAAACAGATTTAAGCTCCTTTCAGCTTCGGTATCAATCAAGAAAGCGATTGGTAAAAAAAAAAAAAGGCTTGCAAATCTGGTGCATAGAAACAAAATATTAAATTATTGAGAATCTATCAGAGGCAGCCAGTAATGTTGCTCTGACATTTTCCTCTGAGAGCCTGAAAAACAAGCGTGTCTGGATGTGTTTGGCTTCTATGGGAGGATTTACGCTCTCTGCATGAATCCAGGCAACTTGAAGATTGATGATCCTGTGCTCTGAGAGCCTCTAATATGTACTTCTATCACATCCATCTCTCTTAAGCGCCAGCCACGTAATGTATTTTAAAGGTTAACCAGCATCTTCAACCTACAAAACAGCAGTCTGAATGTAAACAAGCCACATAAATAGGTTACTTTTGCAGTAAATTGCTATTTTGGTGCTGCTGGGGATGACCGTAATTGTATGCTTTAAAGGAGAACTAAAGCTTAACAAAAGAAGTAGCTACAAATATTGTACACTATGTTTTGGGCTTCTGTACCAGCCCAAGGCAACCACAGCCCTTTAGCAGTAAAGATCTGTGTCTCCAAAGATGCCCCAGTAGCTCCCCATCTTCTTTTCTGCGGATTCACTGCACATGCTCTGTGCTGCTGTCACTTACTGAGCTTAGGGACCCACTCACAATATACAGTACACATAGAATAGAAATGTTAGCATCAGAATTAATAATCAGCCCTGTAGCATCAGTTTATATTACAGACCAACCTCATTTTCTAATGGACAATTAGTGACGAGCCCTAAGCTTAGCTTCTCAACAGCTGCTCAGAGCCCACTGAGCATGTGAGTGTCACAGACACTTTCCAAGATGGTGACCCCCTGTGACAAGTTTGAAGTCCTGGATCATTGCTGCTATTGACAAGCTGAAATTTTAGGCTGGTGCAATAAGTTCAGTATGTAAAATATGCAATTTTTAGCCACATTCATTTTTAGAGTTTAGTTCTCCTTTAAAACCATTAAGGAGAGAAGAGAATATACGTATAGTTATGGCTCTTGCTCGCGTCACAGTTGTAAAATCGATAATCGCTTTTCAAGGTAAAACGCAACTTTTCATTTAAATTTAGCCTTAAGTGGAGCAGACGGCACATGGATAAATATAGACGGTTTAGCCGAGGTGGAAGAACAAAATATATCAGACATAGTACGAAATAAAATAGGCAAATAGAAGCCTTCCTTCAGCATCTGGTAATAAATTCAGTGAGTTTGACAGCATGCCTAAGGTTAAGGGTGCAGGACTGCGTGGATCTGCAGCTGCTGGGAACTAAAATGCCAAGCCCAGGTTTCCAGCTGCTGAGCAGTCCAGCGACTTGAAGTTCACAACAGCAGGAGAGCAATGAAATTGATATTTCTGCATAAGAATTACCCCTGCAGAGTGTAAATATTAGGTAGAAATATCTATATAGACAATTTTTTTTTAAAGGCAGGCAATTACAGTGAGAGCAGTCTGAAGAGAGCTGATTGGTTCCCAGACATCAGAAGAAAGTGAGACTGAGTGACAGTTTGCTGGTATGGGATCGGTTATCCGGAAATTCGTTATCCAGAAAGCTCCGAATTACAAAAAGGCCATCTCCCATAAACTACATTTTATCCAAAAAATCCAATTATTTTTTTAAAAATGATTACCTTTTTCTCTGTAATAAAAAACAATGCAGGCATCGGATCTGTTATCTGGAAACTCCTAATCCAGAAAGCTCTGAATTATGAGAATGCCATCTGCCATAGACTTCATAATAATAAAATAACATTTTTTAAAAATTATTTCCTTTTTCTCTTTAATAATAAAACAGTAGTTTGTACTTGATCCCACTAAGATATAACTAATCCTTATTGGAAGCAAAACCAGCCTATTGGGTTTATTTAATGTTTTATATGATTTTCTAGTAGACTTAAGGTATGGAGACAGGGCCGCCATCAGGGGGGGACAGGGGGGACAAGCGTACCGGGCCCGGGCATGAAGGGGGGCCCGGCAGCGCTGCATTTTTTGAAGATCCGGGCCCCCCTTACGAGCGCCCGAGCCGTACGTCTTGCCTCTGTGCTGCCGAATGCGGAAGTGCCGAAAAGCCGAAGCCGATGCGCCGAAAAGACCCGAAGTCACGGAAAAAGCCGAAGTCACGAAGCGCCGAAAAGACCCGAAGTCACGAAAACAGCCGAAGCCGAAGTCCTGAAGCAGCGCAAAGACCCGAAGTCACGAAAACAGCCGAAGCCGAAGTCCTGAAGCGGTGAAAAGACCCGAAGTCACGAAAGGAGGTGAAGTTGAAGTACTGAAGCCGTGAGTTCAATTCTACTGAACACCAGTTTGTGTATTTTTTTTTTTTAATCTCCTGGCCACCAATGTATTATTTTAATATTCTATAGGCCCCTGCAACCAATCTTTTTTTTTAAAACATGTTTTTTTGGGGCCCCAATTTTTTTTTTAACTCGTAAGGGGCCCCTGACGCCAATGTTTTTTTTTTTTTTCAAAAAATTTTTTTTTTTTTTAAAATTTTTTTTTGGGGCCCCAATTTGTTTTTAACTTGTAAGGGGGCCCCTGCCACCAATGTTTTTTTTTAAAAAAAAAAATTTTACATTTTTTTTTTTTTGGGGCCCAAATTTTTTATAAGGGGGCCCTGACCATCAATAGCTTTTTACAACTTGTGTGGGGGGGGTTACTTTTTTAGCGCTGATGTCTGTGTGGTCTTTTAACTGCGATGTGGAGTGGGCGGGAAATGGGGTGGAGCTTGGTCGTCAGTGTGGGCGGGGCCCAGGGGGCCCCAAAAATTTTGTTGTACGGGGCCCCGTGATTTCTAATGGCGGCCCTGTATGGAGATCCAAACTAAAGAAAGATCCATTATCCAGAAAACCCCAGGTTCCACACTTGAACCAGCAAGAGAGTTAAAGGAAAACAGAAATCATATAAACTGAAAGATAACAAGAAATTGGCCCTATTTTTAGTTTCAGAATATGTTTCTATGATAATAGCATCACCCCACCCTCTACATTCAAATGTTTAATCAAATTGGGAAGGATAGACTGACGTTGGTTATCTAGTATAGGTAAATCAAAAAGTGATATAGTCATGATGGTGGTTGCATAACCAGATTAAATTCAAACAACGGAAGTCAAGACACATGGGACCAATACTCGAAGCAATGGCGGGCCTTATGTACAAACCTGTTTTTTTCTGGTTTGTTTCCCAAATTCAATTAAGATTTTTATGGTTTGCAAAAAATTCAAAGACGTATTTGCAGAAATCCGAGAACATGGAAGAGGTCTGCGTGGCCCTTCCTCTAAATAAACCGTGTTTTTGTTTCCTTTTTAAACCAACCTTAGGGGAGACTTAATTAAGTATTGATAAAAAAAGTGCACATAAAACTTCAGCTTCGGGCCATTATAATTAATGAGCTTGCGGTAACTACTTTATTATTGCTAAGAGATAAAGACTTATGGCTGTGATCAAGTTTTTCCCAGTACGATTAATAATCTGACAAAATGCTCAGAGCAAGGAATAGAGCAGAAAAGAGTTTTATGATTAAAAAAAAAACGGAAGGCTATACGGTATGGCGACAAGGAGGGTAAGCAGTGTAGTGAAATATCAGCAGTGATCCAGAGAACCAACACCTAGAATTAGACTGGAATGATGTATATGTAAGGGATTCGAGATCGGGAAACCTGTTATCCAGAAAGCTACGAATTACTGAACGGCCGTCTCCCATAGACTCCATTTTATCCAAATTTTTTAAAATGATTTCCTTTTTCTCTGTAATAATAAAAGTCAGGCATAAAACAAGCACCCACTCCTGGAGTCAGCCGGTGAAGTTAAAATTTAAGTTCATTTCATAATACTAAAATGACATGTCCTAACGCGTTTCATATCTAACGATACGTAATCATAGGCACCGATGTAATTTTAGTATTATGGAATAAACTTACATTTTAACTTCACCAGCTGACTCCAGGAGTGCTTGCTCCTTTTTTCTGGTTGGATCTTCACCCCAAGCTACGGGTTCAGGGCACGGCCCCCAAGCCACCTGCTGTTACTGGTGAGTGCAAAAAAGGCTGATTTCACCTACATTAATCACGTTGCCTAAACTGTAAAGTGATAGATCTGGGGTTTATATACCCAGGTCACTCTCCCCATCGTGTGAGCTACAGTTAAACTTCATTTTGCTGTTCCATATATAATGCTCAGAATTCTACTTTTCGTTGCTTAAAATTTCAATTGGTCAGCTTTCACTTTTTGGCGAAAGAGTTGGTTTTGTATATAAATAATAAAACAGTACCTTGTACTTGAACTAAGATATAATTAATCCTTATTGGAAGCAAAACTAGCCCATTAGCCCATTGTTTACATGATATTGTAGTAGACTTAAAAGACCAGTAACATCATTTTTTTTTTTTTTAACTAAAAAAAAAAAAAAACCAAGACAGTTTAAACTTTTAATTCACAAAGCTTTTATTAAGAAATTACTTACTAATTCTCTGCATGAGGTCTGCTTCAGAAACCGCGACAGGGTGACGATCCATTGTGCGGCGCTCGATTTCTCCTCCCTGCCTTCTATAGGAGATATTGAGGGAGGAGAAATCGAGCGCCGCACGATGGATGGTCGCCCTGTCGCTGTTTCTGAAGAGGAGTGCATGCAGAGTATCGGTAAGTAATTTCTTAATAAAAATTTTGCGAATTAAAAGTTTAAACTGTCTTGGTGTTTTTTTTTTCTTAAAAAGAAACATTTAAAAAAAAAAAAAATTGTTACTGGTCCTTGGTATGAAGATCCAAATTACGGAAAGCTATGTTATCTGGAAAACCCCAGGTCCTGGGCATTCTGGATAACAGGTCCCATTCCTGTAATTTATAGCATACATTTAGGAAATAAAAACAGGGACATTTTGTGGCCACACCCCCTAATTACTATGTTCATTTTACAAAATTTGCCAGTTTATTAAAGTTTGAATATATTTCTGTTTTTTTTTTTTTTAGTTATTACAATTTTGCTAATGATGGTAAATTGCCCTTTAAGTGTGCGTCTAACATTTCACAAGGGACTGGTTATCTTATATTGTTACAATTACTTATTTGCTTATCTCAAAAATGTTACAAAGTATCTTATCTGAACCTTGAGGCTGTTCTGGGCTCTCTGCCAAAAGCCAATTAAGCTAGAAACTTTGTTTCTTTTTCTGCCTGTTCGGCCGCAGAGAAAAACAGGACTTTCAAGTACAAATGAGGGACTGCTGTCAAAAGAGGGATTGTCCCTCTAAAAACGGGACAGATGGGAGGTATGCTTTATAGTATCATTGTGCTGAATAAGCCCAGAGGTAAAGTGTCACATAGAAGTGCATGCAGTGTCTGTATTAGTATTAATGTGAGCATAAAAAGCAAAGCTAGTGCAGGGTAATGTCAGATGATACAAGGAGAACAAAGCACAAATGAGAAATGTTGGCACTGGAAGAAAATGAGGAGAAGTGGGGCTGGATGGGCACATATGGGAGCAGGCTGTGAGAAGGTGCTGGCTGGCACACTAACTATAATGGCAGATTCTTTGGCCATTGTTGGAATGTAGAAAGTGCTAATAGGGAGCTGGTTTTGTGTCTGACAAAGGAGACTGGCAGCATGTATGTTGGCAGCAGTAAAATACAGACACACAACAATCAGCAGCATTGTGCTTCACAGGTCATCGACTGGCACACAGCTGCAAGTGGAAAGAGTCTTCCATATGGGCAGCCATTGTGGTGGGCAAGAAACTGGCACTTTCATTTAAAGAATAAAATATAAAAAATGTTGTCTTTTGACTGTATAAATTCATGAGTACTGTGCATAGAGTAACTGTCAATGTCTCCGGCTGGGATGTAATAGCTGGGGTTGAGCCGCTTCATGGTGTTAGCAATACAGCAGCTCTATTGTGGCTCCCCATCTGCAGGCGGCTCATAGGCTGAAAGGAAAGCACAGATGCAGAGTCCCTTGAATTTACACATACGTCTGCTTTCCCCAGTGGATTCTGCTGGATAACCTATTTCCTCCAAGTTTATCCGCAGAACATTCATTTCAATCCGGAAACACAAGTTTTGATGAAGTGCAATGGATATACACTGGCCGGCCAATGGTACAGGTATGGGATCCGTTATCCGGAAACCAGTTATCCAGAAAGCTCAGAATTACGGAAAGTTTGTCTCCCATTATAATCAAATAATTCCATTTTTTTTTTTATTTCCCCTTTCTCTGTACTAATAAAACAGTACCTTGTAATTTATCCTAACTAAGATATAATTAATCCTTATAGGATGCAAAACAATCTTATTGGGTTTAAATAACTTTCTAGAAGACAAGTTATGGAGATGTGGGAAAAAAATCCCTTATCTGGAAAAACCCCAGGTCCCAAACATTCTGAATAACAGGTCCCATACACTAATTTCCTTTAATAGGTTAAAGGAAAACTATACCCTCAAAATGAATACTTAAGCAACAGATAGTTTAAATCATATTAAGTGGCATATTAAAGAATCGTATTGAACTGGAATATATATAACAGTAAACATTGACTTGTACAAGTTTTCCCTTGAGCCACCATTTTGTGATGTCTGTCTCAGAGATCACCTGACCAGAAATACTGCAGCTGTAACAGGAAGAAGTATGGGAACAAAAGACAGAGAAAAGAACCCCAAAATTGACAGTTTCCCCTCATAATTTAAGTCTTCCCTCCCTCTAACCAGTTTAGTTGCACTTAGTCTCTGCACTCTCTCCAGCTCATTTATATCCCTCTTAAGGACTGGAGTCCAAAACTGCACTGCATACTCCAGATGAGGCCTTACCAGGGACCTATAAAGAGGCATAATTATGTTTTCATCCCTTGAGTTAATGCCCTTTTTTATGCAAGACAGAACTTTATTTGCTTTAGTAGCCACAGAATGACACTGCCCAGAATTAGACAACTTGTTATCTACAAAGACCCCTAGATCCTTCTCAGTTAAGGAAACTCCCAACACACTGCCATTTAGTGTATAACTTGCATTTATATTATTTTTGCCAAAGTGCATAACCTTGCATTTATCAACATTGAACCTCATTTTCCAGTTTTCTGCCCAGTTTTCCAGTTTAGACAAATCACTCTGCAAAGTGGCAGCATCCTGCATGGAACCTATAGTTCTGCACAATTTAGTATCATCTGCAAAAATGGATACAGTACTTTCAATGCCCACCTCCAGGTCATTAATAAACAAGTTGAAAAGCAAGGGACCTAGTACAGAGCCCTGCGGTACTCCACTAACAACACTGGTCCAATTAGAAAATGTTCCATTTACCAAAACTTTGTAGTCTATCTTTTAGCCAGTTATGTTCCAGGCCAACATTCGTTAATTTAACCAGTAACCTTTTGTGTGGCACTGTATCAAATGCTTTAGCAAAGTCTAAGTAAATCACATCCACTGCCATCCCAGAATCGAGGTCCCTGCTCACCTTCTCATAAAAATAAATTAAGTTAGTCTGGCAAGATCTATTATGCATAAAACCATGCTGGCTCACACTCATGGCATTATGATTTGCTATAAAGTCCAGTATCTTATCCTTTATTTACCCTTCAAACCCCAATGACACATACTACTAGAAAAGTATATTATTATGGAAATGGTTTAATTACATGAAGCAGGTTTTAACACATGAGCTGTTTTACTCAATAACTTTTTAGCGAGACCTACATTGTTTGGGTGGTATAGTTTTCCTTTAATAGAAAGCATGAAAGTCTTTTCCTTATCCATGCTGCACTGCTGATGCCAAACTTGAGCCTGAGCAATAGCCCTTGAGATGGCATAAACCCCCCATAAATAATAAGAGAAGGCCAAGCGTGCAGAGGAAGATTTGTAGAGAGAGTAAGGCTTATTAGTTTATTAGAGCAGATATATGTACCAAGCAAGTAAGGCCGAGAGATGCATTTTACATGATATTGCCTGTAAAAGCCAAAAAAAGCCTTTAAGCCCTTTCACTCTAGCACTAACCTACAGCCACCAATCAGGGATTGGCTTTTATTTCTGTCCAGCAAACTGGTTGGCAACTGATTGCCATAGGTTACTGCCCAGGTGCAAACCTGCCCAGTGTTTTTAAATGAACCCTACTGTGCATCATTGTCTAAAAGTTTGTTCACCTTTGAGTTAACTTTCAGTATGAGGTAGAGAGGGATATTGAGACAATTTGCAATTGGTTTTCATTTTTTTTTTATAATTTGTGGTTTTTGAGTCATTTAGCTTTTTATTCAGCAGCTCTCCAGTTTGCAATTTCAGCAGTAAGGTTGTTAGGGTGCAAATTACCCTAGCAACCATGCACTGATTTTAATAAGAGACTGGAACAAGGATAGGAGAGGCCTGAATAGAAAGATGAGAAATAGAAAGTAGCAACAATAAATGTGTAGCCTTACAGAGCATTTGTTTTCTAGATGGGGTCAGTGACCCCCATTTAAAAGCTGGAAAGAGTGAGAAGAAGAGGCTGACAACTAAACATTGAAGACCAACTGAAAGGTTGCTTAGAATGGGCCATTCTACGACATACTAAAAGTTAACAAAGGGGACCGACTTTATACACAGGCCAATAAAAACTGCCAATTTGGCCCTGCCCAGACTAAATGAGCAGCTCATCAGTCCATGTATGGGAAGGAGGTCCTGCTTGACAGATATCTTGCCCAGTACTGATGAGGCGGTTTAATTCAGTTGGGCAAGGGCCACATCAGTGCATTGATGCAAACCTGTCCTGAAGGTTCTCTGTATTCCCCAGCCATTATGATCCAATCGTTGGCTGGCAATGCCAGGAGATTCTCACTACATACAGCCAAAACCACTGACTGCACTCAGAACCAGCAGTGCAGAAAAGAAAGACACAGCTTTCACATGCAAGTACATATTAACACATTGAAAATGTTTATTTAATAAATAAATTGTATTAGGCAATATTTTGTTTTTGGGTTTATATGCCTTTTAAAAGTCCATGTGAAATGCA
This sequence comes from Xenopus petersii, assembly GCA_038501925.1. Classification (NCBI taxonomy): domain Eukaryota; kingdom Metazoa; phylum Chordata; class Amphibia; order Anura; family Pipidae; genus Xenopus; species Xenopus petersii. Next base: position 147,017,797 of record CM076682.1, read on the forward strand.
AGGCACTATTTGAGAAAGACAAAAGGAGCACCAGTCTAGGACACTGAATTATTGCAGTTAGCAAAGTCTGCTACAAGCCATCAACCTGACGCGTTTCGGGCTACACCCATGGTCATAGATATCTTCAGAGCAGCATGTGGCCATTGCCAGAAATAAGGCCACTATCTTGTATGAGCAGATAGAGGTGCAGCAATGGAGGATGGGTAATTCATTGCCCTATGTGCCCAAGCTATCATTGGACAGTAAGCAAATATGTAGCACAGCAATGGAAGCCGCTGTGCACTGAACTGGAAGAAGAAACAATAGCATTTGCCGGCACTTCATTGGAAACTCCTTAATATTCAGCCCACAAACATTCCTTTACGAGCAGGAAAGTTTAGAAGAATTAATTTAAGTCGCAACGGGATGCGAGGATATTGCCGGTCCCCTGCTGTCCGGGTTTAACGAAAGCAAGAGAGCTGCGGGGACGGAGGAAGACATATATATTGCTAATAAGGAGTCGCTGGATGTGACGGATGGGCTGCGTGACCGTGTTTGTTTGTTACCTATGGAGAGCAGACGAGACTTTGTGTTTATAGGAGGCCTCTAGTGACTGGCGCATGCAACACTCTATGGCTCACACATTACTCAGCAGTCATCAAGGGACAAGCTAAGGGTTGTGTTATTCATATCAAGAAAGTTCTGAGATAAATCCAGTGACACGAACACTCAGACATAGGAAATGCTGCTTATGCTTCTAGAACCAAATCACACGGTCAACACTGCTCTACCCAACACTACAGCCATCCCTTTCCCTACCACCATAGCCAATTTGTACTTCATCTACTTCACTGCTCTACAACTACTTCTATATAGCTGCATAATACTAGATAATATCTTCCAGGTAGTTTGAGCTATTGAGCAGTGTGGGGACCATAATAAATCTCTTGGAAGGCAACATATGTCCTCTCTGTCCCCTCTTAGCAACCCATGCCTCTTCCTACCATCTTAGCTACTTACCTATATCTCAAGACACTCTTCTTCCTGCCTTTCTGTCCCTATTCTAATTCTTGCCTCAATCACTACCTATTCCAACACTACCCCAACATTATACACACAATACCTCTACCCACCCTCCTGCCTATCTGTCCCTATACTAATAATTGGCTCAATCGCTAACAATGTTCCCTCTAATTCCTTCTCAGCTATGTGCACAAAAAAATTATGTGCTTTTTTAAAAACTGTGTGCACAGGCCAGAATAAATGTAAAATTTCCCTATACTAATAATTGCCTCAATCACAACCTATTCCAACACCAACCCAACAATATACAACACAATACAATAAATGCAAAATTTTAGCGTTTTCTCACAAAATTGTATGTGCACACCACAATGTGTTCGCTGGCCTCAAAGTTTGAGTGTACGTGCACGAGCTCACACCTTAGAGGGAACATTAATCACTACCTATTCCAACACCAACCCAACAGTATACTGTACACATAATATCTATACCTACCCTCCTGCCTATCTGTCCCTGGCCTCAATCACTGCCTATTCCAACACCAACAACATACACCTAACACCTCTACCCACCCTGATGCATACCTGTCCCTATATTAATAATTGCCTTAATCCCTACCTATTCCAACACCAACCCAACAATATACACATAATACCTTTAGCCACCCTGCTGCAGATCTGACCCTGTACTAATAATTGCCTCAATCACTACCTATTCCAACACCAACCCAACAACATACACACAATACCTCTTCCCACTATAGCTACCAATCTCACAAAAGTTCCCTTGATAGTGTGCCAATCACCTATCACTCCACTATACTACCTATCTCCCTTGTCACCTTCCCCTTTACCCACCACCCTATCTTATTTTTTCTTTGTTTTACTAATGTTGGTCAGTGATGCTGAGGGATTAGACAGAAAAAATTAGTTTCATGGGCAGTCACCTTCCCCACCCAAATTATACTATAGAACTACTTGGTTCACATTCAATTAAAGCAGCATGCACAATATCACATGGGCTGGCCAACTAAAGTTGGCATGCCCTACAAGAAAATGCTTTAGGACGTCAATTGGAATTGATTTGTAAAAGATCCTTCTCATATAAAATCATATCATACTGGACACATGAAAAGCCCCTGGTGGTGGTGGGGCTTGGGAGCAACCAGACAGTCATGGGGGCCTCTGGGTTTGCACTGGGCCCTGTCCCTACTTGGGGATATGATACGCATGCAGCCAGATTGGGCCAGATTCTATTATATGAGAAAAACACATCTCTTTATCCAACCACCAAATTTCCCTGTAGACTTCTATAGCATCTTCATAAGAAAATGGCCCATGGTATGATTTGATCACATGCACTGGCATCACAGTAATTCCACCATTGCCCATTTGGCCCAATGCTACATAGGAAATTAGTAAAACCAAACGCCATAACAATTATCCACGTAGTGCACCTACGGCCCTAACACACTGGGATTTATTTGGAAGACATTAAACAGAGCTGATACGCGGCTGAAAGGAAGAAATGTTTAAGTTGGAAAAGAGACAAAAATGTATTCCCTTTTTATGTCAAAATTGGAAGTTTGTGCCAGAACATTAGCCAATATTTTGTGGGAGAGTTATTGAATGATGTCTGCAATGGATTACAAGAGAAGTTTCTCAAGGAGTGCATTCCCTCTGGAGTATTAAAAGCTTGGTGGGTAGGGAAAACCATTTTTAATCTTATCAACCTGTAATTTTAAACCACATAAACTCAGCGTAATGCAGAATAATTGAAAATAGCAAATGCGTTGTCTTATTAAATAAATTAAGCTACCCCAGTCCTAAGCACTTAGCTTGATACGATCTATATTAGATATAGTATTGGCAGTAGCACAAAATGCAGTATCAGGAGACTAAACTTAAGGACCCCGTGTGCTGCTAATACAGTCTTTCAACATCTCCATATCAGACTGCTGGAGGGTTCATGACAGTAATGCCAGTTATACTCCATGGCCAAAGAAGGAGTATTTTGCTTAGATAGTCCATATAAATAAAAAAAATTATTGAAACAAAAACCTTTATTAATACAACAGCCTTAAAGCCTTACGCGTTTTGTGCTCCAAGAGCATAGGCTGTAGCTAAAGAAACATGTAAGGCAGTAGGGGTGGTGTATTAACGTTTTTGTGACCTATGTGGTTCTTCAAGTGCCTACCCCGTTTCTGTACATATACAGATTTCCACTCTCCTTGCTGAATGTTTGGAGCTGCACAGAAGCAACTTTTGAAACCTGGACTTGCATTCTTCAACCTGCACTTTTATCGGCTTGTACCCCTGCCATATACATAACCTGTTGACCACAATTAAACACGAAGTGCAGTTGCTGTAAACCGGAATTGACGTCATCAGAAGTGGTCAGGGAGAGAAAAGTAAATTTTTTTATAATATAACATAAAATAGGCCTTTGGTAATCCAGCAGTGAAGACAGAATTAAGAACCAGTAACTGAAAAAAAAAAAGATGGTTTTGCATGAATTATATATAATATTATTATATTGAAATATAGGGCAATGTCATTCTGCTCTGAGCAGCCAGAAATTCTAATATTGTGTATATAATAAAGATAATGTGTAGCCATAGTTTCCAATTGGGTTGTAGGGCACAATCTGCAGAGAATACAATAGATTTAGTACTTAAATGGAGATAAAGGGGTCAAGAGCTATTAATGGCTTTCTAATCACACACACCGCATGAGTGGTGTTACTGTTCTTTTAAAGTGAGCCCACAAAGTCAGCAATGCAGCAAAATTAACAGCACATCACACAGATAAAAAAACAAGATAGGCAGATGGTTAAAACTGGCAAAAGGAAATAATAAAACACCCTGAAATGACATGTACGTTCAGATCAAAGCAGATGCGATAAGTTTAAAACATTGTTGCTATAGTATACACAAAGACTGTCGGCCCAGATTGTGATTTTGGGCCAGTCTATCAGTTATTAATGATCACGAGGAACAGAAGTCCTGGACGATGCCAGTGAAAAGACAAAAATATGGAATGACAGACAGGAGTTCCCTGGGGGCCAATCGTTAGGAAGGGAGGAAAAAAAGGAGGTATGTTGTTAAATACAGGGTTCAGCAATCGGTAGATGTGAGATTTATCATCTAAATAGACCTGACCTGCAAGGCTCTGTTGTATGTGGAACTCGTGCATATTTCTCAATGGGGAGCAGTGGAAAATGTCAACATTCACGGTTATGTATCCAAGTTAATCTTTTTTCCATAAGCTTCCATTCAAATGTAAAAAAAGATTGAGGAGCAACACAAGCATGAAAATGTACCTGGGGGTGCAAAATAAGGGCTGGGCTTGGCTATGTGGTAGCCCCTATGTGGACTGGCAGCCTACAGGAGACTCTGTTTTGGCTTTACACCTGGTTTTTATACAACCAAAACTTACCTCCAAGCCTGAAATTCAAAAATAAGCACCTGCTTTGAGGCCATTGGGAGCAACATCCAAGGGATTGGTGAGTAACATGTTGCTCACAAGCCCCTGGTTAGGCACCACTGCTGTAGAGCTTCCACTTCATCAAAATATGGCATTCTACAAATTCTGGCTAATGTGGTTTTCAAAAAGCTTAATTTCATGTCTATGTGGCATTTGTATGTTCTGCCCACAGCTGGTGTGGGCTTCCTTGGTCTAAAAAGTTGGTAGGTGAATTTGCCTCCTGACAATTAAGACTGATGCCCGTGATAGCAACTTTTTGGTGTATATTAGCACTTTAACTCATATTGACTGTTGATGTTTCTGAAGAGCCATAAATAATTCTGGATTAGGCCACTACACAAAAATATACTATGAACATGAAACAGACACCAACACAAAAAGATATAGCTCTATAGATTTATAGAAGTGTGCAAATACAAAGGTTGTGATTGTTATGTTACCTAAAGGTAGGTTGATTTTACAATCACCAAATATCCAGAATCTGAGAAAGCAGCAGTTCTTTTATGACGTGACAATGAATGTTATTTTGGATCTTTGCAGTAGGGAAGGTTTTAATTGGCCTCTGGCATCAAGGACTTTTTAAAGGATTGAACATCACATCAGCATCAATGACTTTCTAGTGTGCTGCACAATTTAATTTTAATGTCTTAAATAAATGTATTAGCCGAGTTCCTCTCAATGAAAAAAAGAACAATATTTTTATTCAAGATGAAGGTCATGGGCACTAAGTTTCATAATATTGCAATGTAGTGTGCCTCACAATATAATTCCTTTGTCTGATACTCATAATGAAGCATTAGGCAGTACCAGAACACTGGAATTGGTCACAATGAAAAAAAAAGAAAGAAGCCTAGATCAATAGGTATGCTACGGAGTCTCAAAGGGAATAGGTAGATAAGAACATCTGGACATTCATCTATTAAAGGAGAAGGTTAAAGCTACCGTAAGTAAGCTTTATCAGAAAGATCTATATAAATATACCAGTAAACCCTCAAAGTAATGCTGCTCTGAGTCCTCTGTCAAAAGAAACACAGCATTTCTTTTCATCTATTGTGTACTCATGGGCTTCTGTATCAGACTTCCTGTTTTCAGCTTAAACTTCCAGGGCTAGGGCTTGAGCATGCTCAGCTGCTCCTCTTCTCATAATTCCTCCCCTGCTGAGCTCAGAGCTATGAGAGAGCAGGGAGAGACTCAGACAAGAAGTGATGTCACACCAAGCGAATATGGCAGCTGCTATCCTAAACAGAGACAGTGTCTAGAGCGGATTACTCAGGTATGGAAAAACATTATAAAGAATAAAAATGGTGTCCAAGCTTTCACTGCATTACATTTAGTAAGGTGTATTGGGGCCTTTAGGCATAAAACTGTAGTAGAACATAATGGCACAGAAGTTAATAGACTTAGTTATTGAAGTTATTGTACTGTCCCCAGAGATACCATCTGGAGAGTTCCTGGTGTAAACATGGAGTAAGGCAGTAGAATATGAAGGTCTCTGGACAATGCAATGTATAAAGCAGACCTGCGCCAAGAGTAGACAAGTGGCAACAGAAGAAACTTGGGTATTTAGGACACTCATTCAGCTGCATAGATTGTATTGCGTACACGGTAAAAAAAAGTTTTGACTAGTACATTCTGTTCTTCTAGCAACTGTGTGCTTAAACACCTAACAAAAACAAACAGAACAAATTCAGCTTTTGAATTCATATCAAGTGGTTTGAATATCTGCTCTCGCTATATTTATTCTGAAAGTATCTTTGTCATACACAAAAAAACCTGAACAGGCTGCGGGAAACTTAATTCTCCTAGAGAACCATGACTTGCACAACAGGACCACCATTACTATAAGAACATATTTATTGTACTACTTACTAGCAACAGCACAAGATTGTTGGTAAATATATAAGACTATATGGCATTGCTCTAATGGACTTCAAAGGGGTCGTATGTAAAAAAAAACAAGAATGTGTCAGTGCATTGCACTATTTGCATTATAGAATGAATGTGATTTAAAAGAAGTGTTTCAGGCTTATATAAAAACCCTGCTAGTCCCACCCATATGTTCCATTTTCTGCCGCCTCCTTTCCCAGGCTGTGCAGGGGAGCAGCACACTGCACTATAGCATATGAACCAATCAGCAGCTAGGCTGACCTGACAGGGAACTGAAGCCTGTCTTTCCTGGTGTGAATGCAAGTATCTGATTGGCTATCCCACACCTACAGTGCTTCTGGCAGGGACAGTTAGGACACACCTACCGGTCATTTCAAACACGGATAGGGGCCATAGTAGATCTATGGGAATCTTTAAAAATGGCACCTTTATTGAAGATAATAATTTTTAGCCCAAAGCAAAATCAGTACCATATATTTATTATTGCCCAAAAGATCTGTGTGTGTGTTTGTGTATGTATGGGGGGGGGGGGGGGTTCAGTTGTGTTATCTTTAAAAGTAGAACAAAAAATATAGTCCTTAATATGTAAACTTAATAAACTGTAGAATCGTAGCATTCTTAATAATAAGCTCTAACATCAAGTGGAAATAAATGGATGATAAAATATACATACAATTATATTATACGTTATGTATAATTTAATAGAAGGTAATACCCATATAGCAACTGCTTACATTGACATTAAATATCATTTTATGGAGCGGCTTTTCTAATGCATCCGGTTGTTGGCACAAAGACGTCCCTAATATCGGATATAAGTGGCAATGCATCTGAACAATACTACTCAATAATGGGACATAAAGAAGAATGCATACATAAGCAGAGTAAAAGCACATTCCGCTAAAAAGCATTTAACATTGACTTATTCAGTTTGCCATTAAAGCTAAATGCAGAAAGCTGAAGCTGTAAAATCAGCCCATTGTTCTCTGCAAGGAGAAGGAGTTTTTGTCCAATGGAAACCAACTGTAGGCAACTTGGCATTGATAGAAAACAAATGGTCGGCGGGTGGAATTTTTCGATAGTGTCGTTTGATAAGATGTTTAAACGAGCGAATGAAACAAGATTCCAGGCTTGCTTCGGCCTTAGTACTGGAAATCAAGTTACATTGGAATCGGCAAATTGAATTAATTGTCATAATGCTTTTCATTTTCTGATCAACGTTGGTTAAGGAGATCTGCCTGTATACAGTGCGTGGGGTGAAACCCATGGCCGGGCAAATGCAGTCTGGATTTCGTTTTGTCTGTTTAATAATTTGGAGAGATTAATTTACATAGGTCTGTATTGTTTTAAATTTGGATTGGTGCTGTTATGATTTTCAGCAATTTAATTTCAGAAAATCCAATTTTTGCAGGAGACTGGGTAGAAATAAAATAAAGAAGCTGGTATATAAAATGATCGCATGTGGAAGGCTGGTTTTTCCAGCCAGACAGAAGTAAAACAATACACGGCGTCCTTTCACGTGTGGGCAGGGCATGACAGTATAGTTCAGGTGTAATGTCTGTTAGAAGGGGTCACAAATAACTGGAATGTCAGCCTCCATTCTGTAATAAACAGGGAAAAGGGGCACATAGGAAAAGTTTGAACGGCCAATTTTGGTACACCTTTAAATTTACTATGATATGATGTAGAGAGTAGTAATGTGTGCTAATAAATTATTTAGCTTTCTATTCAGCAGCTCTCCAGTTTTCAGCAGCTTCAACAATTTTGTTGCTAGGGTGCAAATTACCCAAGCAACCATGCACTCAAATCTATAAAAAAACTGGAATATAAATATCAGAGGGTCTGAATGGAAAGAGGATTAATAAAAAGTAAAACAATGTAGCACTATGGATCATTTGTATTTTAGATGGGGTCAGTGACTCCCGTTGAAAGCTGGAAAGAGTCAGAGGAAGAAGGCAAATGATTCAAAAACTTTAAAAAAAAGAAAAGATGAAGGCCAGTTCAAATGTTACTTAGAATCAGCCATTCTATGACAATAAAAGTTAACTTAAGTGAACAATTCCTTTAAGAATCCATGTGGAAGGTTACAGGAATGATAAATCTGCTCATAGACATACTGATGAAAGCACACATAGGGTTATGTAATAAAATGCACTAAACTTGCCAAGGTGCAGTAACTTGTAGCAACCAATCAGCATGTAATATTTACTGGTCACCTGTTTAAAGGAGAAGGAAAGGTTAAAACTAAGTAAGCCTTATCAGAAAGGTCCATCTAAATATAATAAATATAATATAGTAAACCCCCAAAGTAGTGCTGCTCTGAGTCCCCCTGTCAAAAGAAACACTGGATTTCTTTCCTTCTATTGTGTACACATGGGCTTCTGTATCAGACTTCCTGTTTTCATCTTAAACCTCCAGGGCAGGGCTTGAGCATGCTCAGTTTGATCTTCTCCCCCCCTCCCTTCTCTACTGTAATCTGAGCCCAGAGCAGGAAGAGACTCAGGCAGGAAGTGATGTCACACCACATTAATACTGCAGCTCCTATCCTAAACAAACAGAGAGTTTCAAGAGTTTCAAGACCTTTTTACTCAGGTATGGTAAAACATTCTACAGAATAAATATAGCATTCTTGCTTGCACTATTGCAGATAATCTATTGGCAATTAAATGCCCCCATAGCTTTCCTTCTCCTTTAAGGCCCCTGGTCTAGGGAAATATCTGTATAATTATTAGCTTTTAAGGTGGGGAAATATATTATGCAGTGTTTATTTCCTTATACTAGACTACATAGTCTTTTGGCTAATCCAAATCTTCTTAAATATACTACATAAGGGGAAAAATAAGAATCCATCCATGTGATATTTTAGCCCTACAATTAGAGTTAGCAAACAAAAGTGGTCTGTTACCTGCTCCTGCCTCTCTAGCCACGTGTCCACCAGAGGGTGGCTGGCACTCAGTGAAGAGCGGGCATTATCTCTCTGAAACTGTTTAGACCAGTTACTGGTATCCCTGGGGAGACTTCTGTAGTTCTCATCTTTCTGTTTTAAGAAAAAGAAAAATACATTATTGAGGGGAAGCTATACTCTATGTTCTGCTTTTTAAAAAACACGGACTAATGCAAAAAATTACTTATTTAAAATACTTAAAGGGGTGGTTGACCTTCAAGTCAACTTTGAGTATGTTATAGAATGGCTAAATCTAAGCAACTTTTGAATTGGCCTTCATTTTCTTTTTTTTTTTTTTTATAGTTTTTCAGTTATTTGCCTTCTTCTTCTGACTCTTTTCAGCTTTCAAGTGGGGGTCCCTGACTCCATCTAAAAACAAATGCTCTGTAAGTTCAGGGTCGGGACTGCTGTGCAGGGCCCCCCTCTAGGCACCCGACTGTGACGCACTATACAATCCGAATATCGGGAGTGTGTGTCTGGCCCGGCCCACGAGGGTTGGGGCCTACTGGGTTTCTTCCCGGTGTCCCGTCAGGCCAATCCGACCCTGTGTAAGTTTGTTATTTTTTATTGCTCACCTTTCTACTCAGGCCTCTCCTATTCATATTAAAGTCTATTGTTCAAATGAATTTATGGTTGCTAGGGTTTGAACCCTAGCAACTAGATTGCTGAAACTGGAGAGCTGCTGAATAAAAAACCCTAATACCCCAAATAATAAAAAACGAAAACCAATTGCAAATTGTCTCAGAATATCACTCTCTACATCATACTAAATGTAAATTTAAAGGTGAACAAGCCCCATAAAAGTTTCTGATTGACACAGAAGTGTTTGCTCTGGCTAATGGCCCCTTGAACCTAATATCCAGGAGGTTCTGCTCTGCATATGGAGTACTCAGTCTTACGGGCATTTCAGCAGGGTGCTGAGAGCTGAAGGGCACTGAATAGATTCTCAGCGGCAACTCAAGTGGCAGTAATTTGGTCTACCACTGAGATAACAGAATTTCATAACTATAAATGTGAATATGCAATTGTGTTTTGTAGTCTATTTCAGGGAAAATACAAAGACATCTCTATACAAGATTTATGGTCCAAATATGAGGCAATAAGCACTTTTTATTGGGACTGGTCTAGTGTATGGTGAAGTACGGTGAAAATAATATGATAATTATGATATTCCTGTTAAAAGGCTTTCCAGCCCATCTACAAAGGTCTTCGATTGATTTTTTTAATCTTTTGTTTCCTAAGTACCCAATCAATCTATGTGACACACGATAACACGATTATATGATCAACTTGGCTGCGGCCTAGACACCAGTGGGTGTGGTCTGTCCTCAATCACTAATACAAATAATCTAAAATAAAATAAAAATAATCTAAAAGGCTTTGCCAGCAGATTTCCCATGAACATGATGTGAAGAAGACTAAAATGTAGACAAACGAGGAGATCTTAACCAAAACAATAAAGCAACACAACAGAAGATTCAATCCAAACCCAGGAGACACTAACAGGTATGGGAACCGTTATCCAGAATGCTCAGGACCTGGCAGTTTTCTGCTGATAACAGCACTGGTCCTAGGTGTGAGTTAAGTATATATAATCACTTGGAGGTGTCTAACTTTTGGCAGCCCCAATTAAATAGGCCTTTTATTTCCTTTAAAGGTGGCCATACATACATTCAGGGTGTGTATAACGGGAGACGAGCTGACGGATATCGGCAAAGACTTGGATTTTGTTCGACTCATTCATCGGTCAAGATGGAAAATTTCGATTGGGCACCGACATTGCCCAGGGTCTCCTGCTGAATCGTCAGATACAGGTAGAATTCTATTGTGTCAACCTGTATATCTGATAATCCAGCTCTAAATGTCTGTAAAATTAATGATCTCTCCTGCGAAGATCGAAATTGTTACGTGTATGGCCGCCTTAAATTTAAGTATTAAATAAACCCAATAGTATTGATTTGCCTATACAAAGGATTAACTGTATCTTAGTTGGGATCAAGTACAAGGTACAGTTTTATTGTTCAATTGGCCTTCATTTTTTGTCTTATATAGTATTTGAATTATTTGCCTTCTTCTGACGCTTTCCAGCATTCAGCTGTGGGTCACGGTTTATTTATTATTACAGAGGAGAAAAATTAAATAATTTTTAAAAAATTTAGTTTTATTATTGTAATAGAGTCTGTGGGAGAAGGCCCGTAAATCAGAGCTTTCTGGATAATGGATTCTATACCAGTACAACGAATATTTGGAAACCAGAAATATGCATGAATCATGTAATTTATATGTTTGATGTATGCAACAGTAGAATGCAGTAAGTGCAAAATCATTTCAAACAATATTCTGCGTCAATTCAACGACAACTCTGATCTTCAAATCGCCATTAGTCCGGATGCACAGTCAGCAATACACGGTAATAACAAATCAGACTGAGCTGAAAATGTACAATTTGTTTGCCCACGTGCAGCGCTTATTTCGGGTTGTGTTGTCTGAACATCAGAAGGAACAGCCAATGAATAGAATTTATTTTTAACATGAATAGGCCCCATTTGTCGGATCAGAAATCTTCCCCTTTAAACGCCATAGTCCCTGTGCTTTATTTGCAACGTGGAAAAGATATTCAAGGGGGAAAAAAAAGAAATATGAAATGAATGTAAACTCAAGCAGCGAGTGGAGCGAAGGGCGAAAAACTTTCACAGCAAATAGGCTTCATGTAGCGCCAGAGAATGGAAATGGCTTTCTTTCAGGAACTCTGCGTCCCACTGTGAGGCCTGTCTGGATTCGGCTCTTTGCTTATTGCTTGTCACAGCTACCAGTTCACTACAAAGGAATGGAACAGAGCGGATGTGATACTGCAGCAGATCTGTCACTTACTAGGGGGCTGCGGTAAGTGGAAGAGCGGGGAGATTTTCACCTCAAGGAAACTTGGCAACCTTCATGGGAGCGCACAGATAAAACACACAACTGAACCGCCCGGAGAGATCACAATTTAAGAGGCGCTCTGCGGAAGGCAAAACTTTGACATTAAAATGATTTCCCCATACTGGAGGATATTTTTGGGGAAAGAAAGGTGAAAAACATTAAAGAAAAACTACTCTTAAAGGAGAAGGAAAGCTACCAAAGCAGTTTGTTGCCAACAGATTAGCCAAAACAGTGCAAGCTATAACACTATATTTAGTCTGCAGAATGCTTTACTATATCTGAGTAAACAGCTCTAGAAGCTCTCTGTTTGTTTACGATAGCAGCTGCCATTTCAGTGTATTGTGACATCACTTCCTGTCTGAGTCTGTCCCTGCTCACTCATAGCTCTGGGCTCAGATTACAGCAGGGAGGGGGAGAGAGGAGCAAACTGAGCATGCTCAAGCCCTAGCCCTGGAGGTTTAAGCTGAAAACAGGAAGTCTGATACAGAAGCCCATGTACACACAATAAAAAGAAAGAAATGTGGAGGACTCAGAGCAGCAAAACTTTGCTGGTGTATTTATATAGACCTTTCTGATAAAGCTTTCTTAGTTGTGGCATTTCCTTCTCCTTTAATGTCAGCCGTTGTTCCAATCAGGACTTGTTGAAAGCAGCCGAGGCGATCATTTCCAGGACACGATAATCTTTTCTTTTCAGGCTTAAAGGGCAATGCCAATGCTAAGCTAAATAAATGACTTAATGAAATGAGTGCCCCGGCTACACAGACGAACAAATGAAAGTAACGGGTGCTCGATAGAATGGTGTCTAGTAAATGACACATCATTACTGGATATTAAACGCTAAATGCTTTACGTGAAACAAGGTCATAATTTGGGGGTGAATACAGAGCAGACATTTAAAAGAACATATTGCATTTAGTATGTAGTAAGGCTATGTCCTACATTGTGTCCACAGACAAAGGGCAACAGTACATTCTGGGGTTTATTTCATTTAACGACAGTTTCAAAAATAAATCGCTGTAAACTTTAAAAAAGTTTGAGGGGGTAAAAAAACAGAAAAATAATATAGTGTAGTAGTCTATATTAATTCTAGGGATACACTGAATCCAGGATTCGGTTCCAGATTCAGCCAGGATTTGGCCTTTTTCAGCAGGATTCGGTTTCATATCCTTATGCCTGGACAAACTGATTCTGAATCCTAATTTGCATATATAAATTAGGGGAGGGGAGGGAAATCACGTGACTATTTGTCACAAAAGAAGTATTTTTTCCACTTTTTCCTTTCCAGACCCTAGCAAATTAGGATTCGGTTCGGTATTCTGCCACATCTTTCACCAAGGACTCGGGCAAATCCCAAATAGTGGATTCAGTGCATCAAAAGTTAATTTGCCACCAAACAAGTGTTCAGCCTCACTTAAACTAGTGCACCCAAGCGATCACATTTATTTTTCAGTTTTTTCCCCCTCAAACTTTTTTCAGGTTTACAGGGATTTATTTTTGAAACTGACGTTTTATTCGGAGGCAGAAGAGAGCCTGACTAATTGCTGGACTGGGAACACGTGTTTGGGATTCAACTTTGTGAAAATATTTTATTAATTCCATTTAATTTGCAAACCGCCCAATAGATGGGCAGGGATTGCTCAGATATCCAACAGACGGCTTTAAACATTTCATTAGGCCAAGACAAGATCAGCTCATTGATGCAATGACCAGTAAGGACCTGACTGGGGGTCAGGGGCTCAACAATCAGATCAAAACAAGTTGGTCAACCATGTGTAGGGCTCTTTTCATGCATTGCCTTGCCTAGGTGCAGAAATTCTTAGCAACCAATTAGAGATTAGCTTTAATTAGTCCAACTATGATAGGCTGATTAAAGTGAATTGCTGGTTGGTTACAATGGGTTACTGCACTAGGTCTAGGGATGCCACCTGTCGGGTTTTGACCCCAAAACCCTGTCCAGTTCCCCCAATTAGGACTAGACACATGCCATGTCATAGACCCACCCTCATAATGCCCCTCCCACCCAGTGATGTCACAACCACACCCCATGTGACATCACCCCACACACCTTGTTCAGCTTTCCGATGGGGAAAGGTGGCAACCCTAACTAGGTCACATTTTTTCAGGGTTGGTAAAAGAAAGGAAAAGGCATTTTATATGCTCAAATTTAGGGGCAGATTTATTAACGGTTGCGTTGTATTTAACCCAAAAAATTGGAGTTTTCAAAGATATTGTTCAGTAAAAACTCAAATTTTCAGCTTAAAAAAAAAAGTTGAATATTTTTGGGTTAAAAAAACTTGGATTTGGTTAAAAAAGAAAAACTCAAGTTTGAGATTCATTATCCCCCGAAGCTGGAAATAGATTGAATCTGAAAATACTCCATCTAAAAGCTGTCGAGGTCATGTATAAGTCAATGGCAGAGGTCCCTTGAACCATTTGAAAATGTTAATAGCCTTCGTGATGTTCGAGTTTTTTCGGGGGTTTCGCTCCAAAACTCGATTCGTGTTTTTTCCAGTAGAAAACTCCATTAATCCGAGTTTTCAGGTTGTTTGCCTCGGATTCAGATCCAAGTTTTTGCTTAAATTGGTGTGTTCAGTCCAGAGTGGTGAGTTCAGTCAAGATATAAAAACCTCAAAGCTCTATAATTCAACCTTTGATAAATAACCCCCTTAATTTAAGATGACCTAGCTAAAATCCCTATCCTAATACCCACTATGAACAATAATCATAATGAACATAAACTGAGGGGGTTATTTATCAAAGTCCGATTTTATCTCAACATTTTCTGCTACAAACTCCGATCGCTCGGGTTTTTTACGCTTATTTATTATTACATTTTCCCAAAAATTTGCTTTGCGGGGAAAAAAAAAAATCAGACCCAATTTTTTGCAGATTTTTCACGGGAAAAGTCAAATCTCTAATGCTTTGTTGCCCGAAAACTCCAAAAACTTTGGGTATTGCACGAAAGCGAGCGCACATCAAAAAATCATTGGGACTTCTCCCATTGACTTATATGCAATCTCGACAGGTCTGAGATAACGGATTTTCAGATTCTCACTTTTCCATCCTCGGGGGTTTAATAAATTCCAAAAATTTGTGATTTTTTTAAAAGTCCGATTTTATTTTTCGTGATTTTTGCATTCAGAGTTTAGTAAATAACCCCCTGAATGTAAGGATGCTGTACTAGACTATATCCTTATGGGAAGGGACCATCTACCAACTGAGGACATTACATAAATGAAGGCACCTACAACTACAAGTAGCACACAATGATAGTGTATAAATATTTAGAAGAATACCTTGCTTTCATTTGCTCCCATGCCTCCTGAAGATTTCTTCTTGGTGAAACCTGCCGTGGTCGACCAGCGTGACGGGTTTTTCCGGGAGGGCTCGTCCGCCGTAAAATTGGAATCACTGACAGAAGTGGTAATGCCAACAAGGGCCGGATCACTACTTCGCCGAACATGAAGCGGCATATCTGTCATTTAAAAGGGATACAAAAAGCATTAGAGAGAGGAGCAAATTTAAAGGGGTTGTTCACCTTTGAGATAAATTTTAGTATGATGTAGAGAGTGATATTCTGAGATAATTTGCAATTGGTTTTCATTTTTTATTATTTGTGGTTTTTCAGTTATTTCGCTTTTTATTCAGCAGCTCTTCAATTAAGCAATCTGGTAACTAGGGTCCAAATTTCCCTAGCAACCATGCATTGATTTGAATAAGAGACTGGAATATGAATAGTAGAGGCCTGAATAGAAGGATCAGTAATAAAAAGTAACAATAACAATACATACAGAGCAATTGTTTTTTTAAGAAGGGAGTCAGCGACGCCCATTTAGAAGAAAAAGGCAAATAACTATAAAACTATAAAAAATAATTAATGAAAACCAATGGACGTTCTATAACATACTAAAAGTTACCTTGAAGGTGAACTACACCTTCTAGATCGATTTCAAAACAAAATACAAAGATTTATTCCCCCTGGGAAATCAATACATGGCCAATATAATAAAAACATTTGCAATGCAGCACACAACAATTTTAGAAAACTGCAACAAACCCTTTAAGTAACATGTTCTGCTGTATTGCCGAAGGGGGTACACACGTATGGGATCCAGTATCCGGAAACCCATTATTCATAAAGCTCAGAATTAAGGAATGCCTCCCATACACTCCTTTTAAAAATCATGTTCTTTTTCTCTGTAATAATAAAACAGTAGCTTGTACTTGATCCCAACTAAGATATAATTCATCCTTATTGGAAGCAAAACCAGCCTATTGGGTTTATTTAATGTTTACATGGTTTTCTAGTAGACTTAAGGTATGAAGATCCAAATTAAGTAAAGATTGGTTATCCGAAAATCCCTGGATCCATTAGGGTTGCCACCTGTCCGGTTTTGACCCGGACAACCCGGTATTTTGAGGGGCTGCCCCGGTCTACTTCCTGCCCGGTTTTCCTTATTTGGAAAACCGGGCAGGAAGTATCCAGGGATTTTCGGATAACCAATCTTTACTTAATTTGGATCTTCATCCCTTGATCGACATGCCGATGGGCCAAATGCTGATCGCCGTGTCATAGCCCCACCCACTTATGTCACGGGTCTGCCCACAAACGTCATAACCCCGCCTACTGACGTCACGGCTCCGTCGCCGACGTCACAGACACTCCCACTGCCGCCACAGACCCGCCCCCCTACCCATTCTCAGCCAGACAATGGTGGCAACCCTAGGTCCCATACCTATAGAAACATTAATGATACAAGAGGTACATTAGGAGCAATTTATAGAATTAACAGTAGGTGCACCTGGAAGCCAATATATTCACTATACACTGCTGAAAACATAATGAAACTGTTTTTGTAGTTAAATGAAATGCAAACCAAAAAAAAAATATATATATATATATATATATATATATATATATATATATATATATATATATGTGTGTAAATACAAATCTATCTGTCTGGCTGTATTCTGGACCTGGTGATTGTGCGTTTTGAAAAAAATGTAGCACAAGTCAACTGTGAAGAAGCATGCCAGGCTGAATGCCCCTACATTGTTTCAAGAGACGGAACCAGCAGTGCAGAAAGGGACAGAAAAATACTTTGATACTAATGAATAGTTTCAGAAAGTGTATAGTGGAAAGTTTTTACATTAGAACTACATTTGTTTTCATTAGGCAAACGTTGGGGTTTATATCCCCTTTAACTTTACTGCTTAAAGGAAAACTATACCCCCCCCAAACAATGTAGGTCTCAATAAAAAGATATTGCATAAAACAACTCATATGTAAAACCCTGCTTCATGTTAATAAACCATTTTCGTAATAATATATTTTTCTAGTAGTATGTGCCATTGGGTAATCCTAAATAGAAAATTGCCATTTTAAAAAATAAGGGCCTCCCCCTGGGATCGTAGGATTCACGGTGCACACAAACATACCAACAAACCATACATGTCAGGTTACATGAGCCAATTAACAGACAGAGTTGTGTCTTTTGCTTCCACACGTCTTCCTGTTCAAGCTAGAGCAGTACACAGAACATCACAAAATGGTGGCTCAAGGCAAGAGATGTAAAAGGGCAAGATTTACTTTAATATATATATATTCCAGTTTGATAAGATTCTTTAATATGCCACTTAATAATATAAACTATCAGTTGCTTAAGTGTTCATTTTGGGGGTATAGTTTTCCTTTAACAACTATGCACCACCTGCAGCCTAGTAGAAAGCCCCGGCTCCAGCTCGATCATGTAATTACAGTGCTGGTAAGTATATTAGCATCAGTAACCCCTATATGCTTTTTATTAAGTACGCCATTTAAGAAGAATCTCAGGAATTAAAGTTTTTTTAAAAGCAACAAAAAATCATTAGGGGGGAAAAAAAACTACAGATTTTCCTTTTAATGAACATAACCAGGTGCATCCCGTCCCATGCGCTCAGTATTTTAACTGGCCATAATAACAGGGGAAAGACGAAATAATGAGCTTGAGCAATAACTCACACAGAATGCTTGGGATTAGCGGGGAGGCCATGCCGACAGGTTACAGCTGCTCATAACCCATTTGCAGACTGATCTACTGAATGATTTCCTTGGCTAAGACTTTGCTCAGGTACAGTAAACAGAAGAGTAATATTTAGGCCATAATTCATTTTTGAAGTTGACAGGTGCAGCCTCTGTAGGCTGAGGATAAGACTGAGGGTCCAGAAGAGATTATTACTTCTTCAAGGATCAAACTGTCATCGGCCAGGATGAATTATCCAGTGCCCCAGAAAAATGGATCGCTAATAGTCTACAGGAGCTCAGAACTTTATTAAGACTAAAAAAAGCCATCACAGGGTCAAAGGCAGCAGAGCTCGCCTCTCGGAAACTCAAATTAATTCTCTGCACTTAGGTCTCTATGGCAAGGTAAATAAAGGCAAAGGAAAGCCAAGATAGAGCCGCACATATACAGCTAATTCCCAGAAAATGAGAGGTTGCAGCTAGTAATCCATGTACAAAGCATTTCATTTAACCCGGGGAGGCAAACCTTTTGTCCTAGGTCAATGTGCCACTTCTAAAGATAAAAGCCGCAGCAGCCTGGGGTACTCTGATGGAAAGTATGGTGGTGCCCTTGAGCAGGTATGAGCTGGGTATATGATCAGGACACCTCAACACTCAAGGAACTGCTGAGTGCACCGCAATACTTACACAAACCCAGCATAGAACCCGGGGCCACTTTGGTTTTTATAGAAGAGTTGCACTAATCTGAGCAAAAGCCAACAGTGAGATCCAGACCTTCAGAAGACAATTTAAGTGTTGTCAGACAAAAAAAAACAACTTTATGGGGTCGTAAGGAAATATATATGGCAGTTGTGGGGATGCTAAACTGGTTGCAGTGAGTTGTAATTATGTGTGGATTGATTCAGGGGGTTGATCACCAGTTAGGTGGGTTTGGGTCGAATTTTGGCCAACCATTACAGGTTAGAATTGGGAGCAGGTCATACAGGGGAAATACAATCCTCTATTGTGCTAGAAGATTCCTTGGGGCAGATTTAATAAAGGGCGAAGTGGCCGTTGCTAGCGACAATTCACCAGAAGTCTCATCCGCAGGGACATCGCCAATTCACTAAAGGCGTAGCGGACAATTTGCTAGTGAACGAGACCGTTGCTAACGTACGTTTACACTCTATTGTAAGGCAACTTTTCACTCTGGCGAATGCTTGTTACTCCGCAAATTCAGTGAATTTTACTGAACATTACCTCTTTCGCCAGAGTTTACTTCGCCACCTCAGGGCGAACTAATTAAACGAAACAACATCTTCCTCAATCTTCCTCAGTGACATCATATCCTGTATGCCGGAAATGCATTAAAGTTGTCAAAAACGCAGGCGACTTTTCTTTTAAAGCGACATTGCCTTCAAAAGGTCAAACTATTAAAGATTTATGTGTGAACACATTTTTTTAACTAATTTGAGGTTCATGCCACATTTATATAAGGGTGGGCTCATGTCTTTATTATGGCTCATTGGACGTGTTTGAAAAAAGTAGCCACTTCCAATACCAATAAAGACGTCCTTATGACTTTTAGGTACCCGCCCTATTCAAATTAACCAAAGAGCAATAGTGCTAGCAAAGTTTTGCTTTGCAGAAATGAACACTAGTGAAAATTCACTAGTAAGAAATGAACACACTGCCGAAGTAATGCTAGCGAAAATTTGACAGCTTTCGGCTGCTGAGACGCAACTCGCATTTTAGTGAATTACTGTAGTAGTAACAAATTTAAGCCTGGCGTAGTGGTGCGGAGTATGGCGAAACAGTCACTGGCAAAAATGTGCCCGTTAGTGAATTTGACCCCTTGTCTTGGAACCAGAGACTCAGAGGAGCAAGAAAACGCAGGTAAGCTATGCTCGCAGGTCTACATTTTGTGGGTTTTCGGGTGCAGGTTCAGTTTTTCCCTGACCTGCACATCACTTTTCCGTTGTGCTAAAAATCCCATTGATTAAAAGGCATTTGTGTCAATATGCAATGCTTGTACTTTCATATAGTTTCACTCTTCACCACTCGGTCCTTAATGCCTTCTACTATAGATTTCTCAGTGGTGCCTATTGATGCACAAGAAACCCTGCAGATACCACCACCGCTGAAGTAGACGCTAGCTCCAGGGTTCTTCCAGCAGCCTGCAGAGCAGTTGCACTAAAACAATTGGGGGACATTAACTGGACTTGACATCTACTCCTGGTGACTACATGGAAAAAACCCAATACGCTGCACCCGGGAGCCAGATTATGACCCCATACTTGATGTAGAGGTTTGGAATAAAATCAGCACCGCAACTTCGGGTGACTTCAGAAAACAAACCGCCGCATGAGATTAGCACCTGCGTTTTTTTTTATTCTAGCCAGCGCAGGAACAGGGAAGGCGTTTGGGGAGATTGGTCACCACAAAAATGAGGCCAGGCAACCAAATCTTCCCAAAACGCTCTGTGTGAACTAACCTTTAATGTAAACGATTTAAACTCCTTGGAAGATACTGGTGAAAAAACAAACTTAACAAGTGACCTGATGTTAAACACATTTGGTTTGAAATAGAACAGCGTAAATGATCCACTAATAAACCAATTTACATTGTGTTATGTTTTTCTTCCCAGATCCATTTCAGCTCATGACAAGTTAATCTTCCAAACAGTAATTAATGCAGCAGACCGCTTAAATGTCTGGCTGTGTTGTATGAAGACATTTCTATCACTATTCCCTGTGTCTCGCATTTCAGAGATTCCAAGAGGAAAACAGTGCAAAAGAAATGAAGGGAGATATCAAAGAAAGGATCTTTAATTATTAAAGCCCAAGAAGGCGCGCGCGTGGGAATAAGGCAATGTCGCTGATTCCTGAATGAAGGCTAATTACGTTTGATGTCTGCGCTTTCTTTGAAGAGCGGATAAAACGGCGATGAACTCTAATCACGGGGTTTCAAATTCTCCGAGGCACTAATGCTCTGTAAATATTGATTTGACTCTGAATGTTAGAAAAGGTTTGGAATAATCCCGATAGCAATGTTAATTAGTGAAAGTTGTGTGTGTTTTTTGTTTACTTGGTGAAAACTTACCAATGTAGATGATTCCATTTGGAGGTGATTACTTCCCTATGAGCAGCATGTGAAAATTCTACAATGCACATTGCAACTGGTTTGGCCATCAAATTAGCTAAAGATCACATGTTAAAGGGATACTGAGATGGGAAAACATGTTTTTTTTTTTTTTCCAAAGCGCATCAGTTAATAGTGCTACAGCAGGTTTCTGCACAAAAATCAGTTTTAGAATTTTTAGACATATTGTAAGTTTCCCAGGTGCCCCCATTCATGTGACTTGTGCTCTGATAAACTTCAGTCACTTTTTACTGCAAGTTAGAGTGATATCACCCCCCTCCCCTTAGGGAAGGTATTTCCCTAAAGTGGCTGTACTTAAACAAGCACATCCATATGCGGAAGCATCATGTAGCATTCCATCTGCACTTGGCTCTTGGATGTGGTTCATTTTGTGCCCCCCTGTGGTAGAAGATGAGAAAACTGACCACAGGGGAACGCAGGGCAAAACTCCCATCAGTACTAGCCATTAGGGTAATAGCACATGGGGCAATTTGACAATATCTATTTTCAGACCGATTACAGGGGAAGTCAAAACAGCAGGCGCCATTGCCCCTAGGGCCATCAAAATCAAACGTGATAGAATTTAAGTTGGTTGCTACCTGCCAAGTGTTTATAAATAGTGACTGGTGGCCCAACCTTGAAGCCCAATCAACCACAATGCTGGGCAGCTCAGCTGTTGAATTCATGAAGTGGACTAATTGGTAAGTATAACCTTACCTGAGGCTTATCAAGCCCACAAGTTCAGAGGCCCATACTCCAACTGTTCAACTGTGTTCTTGTGTTTGTGTGCATCACACCTCATCATCGTCACACCAACAAGTCCAAATGGCTTGACCATGTAGGTCTTCATTTCTCTGCTTGTGGTGACTAAATCTGGCCATAGACGCAAAGATACTGTCGTACGAATCCTCGATTCTTACGATTCTTGTATCGTGTGTGGTGTGTCCCGACATTTTTCGAGCATGGCGATCGCTCGTTTTAGTCGGTTGGACAGGTTAGAAAATTTTTTGTCGGCTAACGATAATGTCTCTGCATATATTGCCTGACGATAACAATGGATAACTTGTCACTACTATTTGTTGGACATAACTTTTATTTGATTGCCGTCAGTGACAGAACACCGTCTGATTTGTTCTTTTACTACATTATTTGATCTGAATGGTTAGTGGTCGTCCGATATTAAGGCTATATCTGCACGTCTATGGTCAGTTTAAGGAGCCTTTATTTTGAAAAAAAAAAAAGAGGGACACAAGGAGAGAGAGTCTGTAGAAAGATGTGGGGTGCCTAGTGCACAGCAGATCAGGTTATGTTTTTTTATTTAAAGGACATACTTTAACATCATGAAGTGTGCCATTTAGAGGGCATCACTGAGGATTAGTGATGTGCGGGCCGACCTGAAACCCGCGTTTTTAACCTCATGTAGGACGGGTACGGGCCAACTCCTGCACAAAATCTTTGGGTCGCTCTTCTCCTGCTGTCCCCGTCCGCAACCTAGTACTGCCGGCTTCTGGCGCCAGGATTTATAGACTTCTGCCTGCCCCGCCCCTTTTGTGACATCACTGTGAGGCAGGGTGGGTGCGGGTCTGGGTCTATAAAAAGAGGGCAGGAGCGGGCGGTTTGGGGGGCGGGTAAGGGTCATTGCGGGTTGAGAGATTCACACTTCACTACTGAGGATCCCCTAGCAGGCCCTTCTAGCTGCAAGCTCTGGAGTAAATAACTTCCAATATTAAGTCCTCTATTCTTACCATAGCAACGCAAGCTTAGTAAATTAAATTAAAATTTCAAACATTTAGAAGAGAGAATCCTCCTTTTCAGTAGAATTACAATCATAGAAGACCATTGCTCAGGTAATATTACACAGAGAGATTTGTGAGGAACAAAATGAATACGCCATTGTCTAGACTGGCAAGGTTCCTACCAGAGCTAGGGCAGGATTTGTGGGTATAAGGGACCTTCCCATTTACTGATGCACTTTAATTTCATTTGGCCTTTTAGTCTTTGCTTTTTCAGAGCAGCATTAGCTCAGTGCAAGGACTGTAGTATTCAATGAAGAAAATTATATTAAGCTAATGTAAGATTTGGTCGCTGGAATGAAATTTAGGGAGGGGGGTGCTGTAAAACCTTTAGGCGCCACATCTTCTACAGATGTGTTCCTTATCATTGCTGACAATTTCACTCTATAATTAAATCCACTTCTGCTGGACATGTTTTTCTATTTTTTGGACCAGAAAGGGAATACATTGTATCTCTATACAACCAAGTGTGTGTATATATATATATATATATATTAATATGTTTATTGTGTCTGAATTACCACCCATTGTCCTTCAGAAAAGAATTTTCTCATGCAAGATGATGAAGGGGTTCCAAAATTATATGTCAAGGGATTATTTTTTAGTCTGGTCACCTTCTGCTTGTACACACAGATACAGTGTTATCCCATTATTCCTATATCTGCGCGTGCTTTCACAGATTCAGAGGGAGAGATTTAAGAGCTATGGGCCAACTGTGCATTCTGCATGGGTATCCAACTTAGGCCTTTGAGCAATTCTCTGTTTTCTACCACAATGGTGTAACTCTTATCCAGGCTCTTAGAAGAACCAAGCAACCAACACACAACAAATCTGTTGTGTAACAGATTTTCTATGGCAGGTGGAAACCGCAAATGATGAGAACAAGTTTCAAATATAAATGTTGCCAGATACCTTCAGTTTTACGATGATCAGCTTGAGTGTGTGTGTGTGGCTTTTAAGAGTGAAGAGGAGGATCTCAGTTTCAGAACTGACTGACAAGCGATATCAAGAGTTGCTAAAGTCTTACGGTAGCCATAGATGTTACAATAACAATCTTTCATGCGACCATTGGTTTTCAATACAGACGTGTTAGAGCTAAATTGTCAGATATACAGGTAGGAACAACAAAATTCAACACTAAGGGGGTTATTTGTCATAGGTCATTAAGTTGCGTTTTTCCCGAAAAATTTCGTTTTTGAGGGTTGTTTTTAAAAAAAAAAAAAAAGCTTGAATCCAAAAATACTCCAGCTAAAACCTGTGAGGTCATGTAGATGTAAATGGCAGAGGTCCATTGAACCATTTGAAGATGTTTTTAGCCTTCATGATTTTCTCAGTAGTTTATGCTTGAAAATGATCTATTAAGAGTTTTTTTCTACGATAACTCAATCAATTCGAGTATTCAAGTTTTTCCTGCCGATTGCATTCAATTGAGTTTTTTCATAAATATTCAAACATTTAAATTTATTTGAGGAAGAAAAAACATCACAAACTCGACCTTTGATAAATAACCCCCTAACAATGCCCGATGTTTGGGTGCCTTCAAAGGCGCCCAATGAAAAATTTTTATCCGGATCAACAAGCCAACCAATATCCAAGTCTTCCACCTATATCTGTCGGCTCGTCTCCCGCCATACATGCACTGAATAACGTACAATAACGTTTCACTAATTACATAATCGGTGCGTTTATCCACCTTTAAGCATGGCTTATTTTAATTAGCCCTGTTTCTTAGACCCTCTGGTGACACATTCCACCACCAGTTTTTACACATTCCACCACGTGGTGTTGGGAAAAAGGGTCATACCTGGTATTCCATCTTCTATAACTTGGCATACAGCTGCTAGTTGTGAAAAGCAAACCGTTCTACAAGTGTAATTGAGATAATAAAATAAGCCACATATAATTGGAACTATGGTTGCACTTATGGTAGGCGTCCATAACCCAGTTTGGGATCCCTTGAAATTTTTCTGCCAAACCCTTTATTTGCAATGAAAAATAACTGCTAGCGTGATGTATAAGACCCATTTTTATCAAAAGATGATAGTCTGCCAATTGCCCTTGAATCTAACTGTGCAAAATCCTGAAATGATGGATTTAGGACATCCCTAACCCAAGGACAACAAGAGAAGCATAAGCCAACACCCAATAACAGACCTGCATTGCTCCCTATGTTATACAATGTATTTGACCTTTGCAAAACACAAGCAACTTGTATAGATTTTTCTTCACTTTCTACAGATTTTTCTCTTCCAGTGGGGGAAAGGTTATCATTCTGACACGGAGGCCGGCTTTTCATAGACAAATATGAGCCTGCATTGTTTCCAATCAGATCCTGACAAGGTTATCTCCATGTTGCTGCTGTCACACAACTAAAGTCTCATTTCCTGGAAAGGAATTATATTCAATGAACATTTGCTTCTGCCTCCAAAGTAACGCAAGCAATTATATGCAGTTTGCCAGGCAAATGGAATGGGGGGGTCTATAAGCAGATGGTAAATGCCAGTCATATTTTCCCAGGGCACATAGAGATAAGATGGAAAAACAGTACAGTAATTATGTGAGTGGGTACTCGGCCAGCCAAAACGGTTATTCTACAAATTACTTTGTTCTCCTTAAACTATAGGTCATAATATAGTCTGTGAAGGAAGCGCAGTGATACGGAAAGAGAAACGGCAGCCAAACCAAATGTGTGAGTGCGGCGGAGACCAGGAAATTGAAGCCATTTATCATATATTAAGGACGCTTTTATTATATTGGTGCCTTTAAAGGGACGCAGAAAGCATCTTGATCTTTATACATTAAGAGACAAAAACCTGCTCTCTTAAGACTGGCGATGGAATTAAATACAAGAGATTTTACCTGCCTTTTCTGTTCCTATAAATGTTTTATATAATATGTACCTACATGGGTGAGAGCGGGCATTGCAAAACCAAGACGAATAACAGTAACCCTGTTCCTGTGCCGCAGGCCTATCCCTTAGCGCTCAGCACCAGTTTTACTTCAACTGCCATTAAAGCTGGCCCCTGTGATCCACTTCTTTGGGCCCCTCTAGGGCGTGCCATGGGTACAAGAGATTAAGACTAAGAAATGTCATCAAGCCGTTAATTGGAAGCCTAGAAACTAGGAAATCTCTAAAAGCCATGGCAACTGCAAACGCAAAATGAAGCAATGGGGATCGAACAGAATGCGTTGAGGTGTTTTGCAAAAATCCTATTAAAGAGAGCCTGGGGGCAGCCCACGGGCATGTTATTCCGAGCACAGAGCAGAATGACAGCACATTATTAGACACTTGCTTGAGTTCATTCTACTGGTCGATGGTAATGACGATGAATGAATGATACTCGGCTTTTTTTTATCATTTATAATAATTATTCCTTTAAAAATGAAAATGTTGCATAACAAGAGGCTGCCTGGAAAAACTGACAGTTTTTGCCATGCAAAGTTTCTGTTTGATGAAGATATCCACTGGTATTTCTACCACGCTTGGGAAGACAGATGGAAGGGACCAGAGTCACGGATCCCTCCGGCGGGTAATCAATCACTGTCTCTTCTCTGACACAACTGATGCTAGTGTGGTGTCTAATCAAGGTGATCTCTTCTTTCCTTTAGAACTTGCCTAATGAACACGGCCAAATGTTACCCAATGGAAAAGGTGCTGGAAGCCCTAGTTAACAATAGAAAACCGTGAATTGGCTGTATTTAATTTAGAGCTGCATCAAATAATATGTTTTTGGAAACTGGGTGACATTTCTGATGAGATGACCTTAGGCCAATGGCACAGGTTTTGTCCACTATTTTAGTAGCTATGAAAACAGATACTTTACAAATTAAACCCCCTCAAAGCAAGATTATCACATGAAAATGAGCACCATGGAGTTCTGGATGAAATTTGTGCTGACCCGTAGCAATTTCTACAGATGTAAAGAGAAAGGTGCAGGTTGTCTGATTAATGCTACAACTACAATTATGTCATAGGCCTTACACAGCAAAATGTAAGATGCAGTTTAATCTAGAGATACACCGAATCCAGGCATCACTTTGGGATTCCGTTTAATCTCAGAATTTTTTTCAGGATTCCGATTCAGATGAATCATGAGGGCCTGGACAAAAAAAAATTAAAAACATTTTTGGGCCAAATTCTTTATGGATTTGGCAGGTTCTCTGCACGTGTGGTGCCTTCCCAAGAGATATCTGGCCAAAAATCAGTTTGATATCTGTCAGGCAGGTTTGGTTGGACGGTCATATCAGCCTGATTTGGTCCTGCAGAGGACCAAATCATGGATTTTTAGGCATATAGCCAGATTAATGATGAATAAAGTTGGAAAGGACAACCTGTAGCCCTTTGGAAGCTGTAGAACTCAACCACTCAGCATCCCAAATTTGTCTCTAGGCTATGCCAGGTTAGGCTTCAGTGTGTGCAGAGAAAAAGCAAATCAGATGGGAGTGGATGGGATTGGTTTCTCTCCACCTGCTAATGCTGCACCTCATTACCCTTAGCCTATTTTGTAAATGATTGCAAAGTGGTGCATGTGTTGCATGTGTTGCATGATGTTCACCAAGCTTTACCCGTTAACCCTAATTATATTACTTTCTCATTATAAGAAGTGTGTGTGAAACACAAAACTGAAGAGACGCGAGTAGAGTTATACAAAACCAATATATGATATTTTTAACATTACTATATATATTAGGGATGTACAGAATCCACCGAATCCAAGGGTGGGAATGGGAAAACATTTTTTACTTCCTTGTTTTTTGACAAAATGTCCCCTCCCCTAATTTGCATATGCAAATTAGGATTCAGATTCAGTTCGCTGGGCAGAAGGATTCGGCCAAATCCAAATCCTGCTGAAAAAGGCTGAATCCTGGATTCGGTGCATCCCTACTATATATTACTTATATGTATGTATATATATCGGCAAGTCACTCACTTTATAAGAGTGCGCCAGTCATTCTCTAAAGAGAGCTGCAAGCTGCTGTAGAACTGGTAACACAAGTACCCGCTTTATTTATCCCATTTAAATATGGTTTTGGTCTTTAAAACAAACAATGGGATAACAAAGAGCTGAACAATACACTTAATGTAGAGTTAACCCATCGGCTGGACATGTGACAATGGACCTGAAACGGACAACTATCCAGATTGGGAAAGGCATGCCAAGGAAAGAAACACAAGGCTATTCCTGGCAAGGGTAGAGGGAACATAAACCCCTTCTGGAGATCACAGCAGTTAACAAGATTTTTATCAACTGGTTGCTGCCGACATCAGCGGACGAGACTTGGTGCCAAGGCATTCTGTGCCAGACATCATGCATATTAGAGGGAGGGAGAGCTTGGATAAATGGCATACTAAAGTAGGACTATAACATGAATGGAATATATGCAGTCAAATTGTAAGTTTTGTGGAAACATATTCGGCACAAACTGTGATTCGTTCAGCAGCAATTATTTCTTTTTATATGTATATAATTTTATATTTATATCTAGTATAAGTAATTCTAAAACAACTGGACTTGCCGAGGAATCATTGAAGACGTTTCACTACTCATCCGAGTAGCTTCTTCAGTTCAACTGACTGGCGTGGAAAGTCCTCGACATATAAACTTTTCCACTAATCCAGTCACAATGGCACATTGTAACTCTTCAGAGAGGCGACCTCTGAAACTCACAGAGGTGTGATTCTGTGGGGTTACAGTGATAGGATTACAAAGGTATCATGCAACTCCAGAAAAGGTGTTAATTGAGAGAGTTGCATGTTGTAGATCAGTCCAATAATAAATTAAGAGCATGTGTGTATACTAGGGCCAGATTAGGCCAGAATAGGGAACAATTGGGGGGCAGCAGGTGGTCTGTGGATCAAACCACTGTTCCACAGGCTGCACGCAGAGGAGTGAGAGACACCCAGGGAGAAGTGAGTAGCAGCGGCCACTCCAGGTGGCTTTGGAGATGGAGAAGCGATCAATAGCTCTTGGGGACAGGGGAGGCGTGGCTAGCAACATGGGGGTTATGTATGTGTAATGGGCAGGCTGGAGGGGCACCGGCAACATAGTATTGCCTTTAGAGACCATTTTTATGTGTTAGGAGGAATGCTCACAAAAGCTTAAACTGTGGATGTTTTTCCCCATATCCTTCAATTAACTAAAATGACCAAAACCACCATTACAAGAAGTGTGCCGTTTTACTGGGGTTATAAATAATTGGACATATTTTAATGGCAAAATGTCTCTGGAAGAAAAACCTTTTGATAAATAGAATAACATGTGGTGAAGAGTTGTCCACATCCCAAATAGGGAAGTATGTCTTCTTAAAGAATTTAATAAACTGAGCCAGTTTTGTGATAACATAAAAGGGGTAGAAAAAAGTGTTAAACCGTAAACCCCCCAAGAAGTATTTTAAGACCTGAATGAAAAATAAATGATGATGGCGATGATTTCCTTGCCATAGTGCAACTCAGATCTGCTTCCATTCCTAGCCCCGTTACGTGGACAACTCAATGAACGTAATACACAGTCCTCTAAATAACTGCACGATGGCAAAGAACATTTTAAGGTATTTCAGTAATTCCATAAAGGTAATATACTGGCCTTTCAACAATCCCACAAAAGAAATCGATCACAATAAAAAGATGAATTCCTTAAAAAAATGCTCAGAGCACACAGCAGACAGTCAATTTATCACAAGACCAAGCTCCTCAGATCCAAGTAAATATTATATTTAGCAGGTGCTGCAAGAGAGTAAAAAGCCATTCCCCGGTGCCCCGAAAATCACTTTGCTGTAAAGCTTGCCTACATGAGACAAAAAGCAGTCAACCTAGCCCATGCCAAACTCTTGCTTTCCTTGTTGTAAGCAATATTGGGGTTCACAAGGAATGACCATGAAATTGATTTGGTATCATATAAATATATAAAAACTGGTTTGGCAAAACTGGGCGTCAACCCAAAACATTTCATAACAAAGATTTACATTTTTTGAGATTTTTGCGCAACTGGTAAACTGAAACACTGAAGAGGAGTTACTAGCACAAGGGTTATCTCAAAAGAACAAAGAAAGCAGATGAATAAATGTCAAAATTTGGGACTGGGTTGTATTAATATAGTTGCTTTTTGCATTCTGAACATTTCCCCCGGTTCAACATATGCTACACTATACGGATACACCCCAAGAAGTGCAAAACCAGTGTGTAGCTGGGATCGGATCAACAAATGCTTTCAAACCCAATGGGTGGACATAAACCTATCGTTTACTCCATGAAGGGAGATTGTTTTTTCCCCCCCGAGGATTCCTACTGCTGAGCAGTGATAGGGAGGGATTGAAGGCAAGAGAAGTGAAGAAACATTGGCTTTGAGACTTATTTAGGACAAGCCCCCTTTGAGGCCCAATATTTGGCCAGAACAGCCATTTAGTGATAGTTTCAAGAATATCTTAAGGTGGTCATACACTGGCTAATATAAACTGTGACAGTCAGCAGCTTATTGGGTAGTGTTTGGAGCCCTCCAACAGGCTTCCATCGATCGATATCTGCTCGAAAATCGGGTAGAAGTCAATCTGGCAGGGTCCCATCAGATCGAGGACCACATTGGTTCATTGATGTGGTCCTCAGTCCAACAGCCTGTATTCTCAGCACTGTGATCTGATCTTCGGGCCCCAGGGTCCACGACTGAATCAGTCTGATATTGCCCACCTCAGGGAGCGGATCTCTGCATGTATGGCTACATTTAAGGTCCACATAGGCGCAACGATTCTTTGGTGAACGTCCGATTTCAGTGTAGTCCGACCAATCCGTCAAATTATCGAGTGGTTAGTGGGATTCGAACAATCGCACATCTTACGATTTTTCGGCCGACATCTGTCAGGAAATTGATCGGCCAGGTTTAAAAATATTTATTGGTCCGGGTGCAATCTATCTATATTTGCAGGGCCAAGCAGGCAGCTACGCTTCAGTTTTGCTGGTAATATCGCCTGAAATGGTCTTTTTAGTTGATGGACACATTGCACATTTAACCGATCATTTAGAGATAAATCGTGGTCTCACGATAACAATTGGATCTTTTAAAAATCTTTACATCTATGGTCAGTTTAAAACATCTAAAAATCTTCAGCCAACATATTGCTGCAACTAACCTCCAAGATGGGCTACTCCAGACAGGGTTGTTAGAAGCAAAGTTTGTCAACCACTGGTCTATATGAAAAAAAAAAAAAAAAACTACAGCAATCAAGTAGCAAATGTTTAAGAGAAAGAAAAAGGACAAAGCAGGGAAAGAAGCAACCGTGATCATGAATTGAGGCAAGAAAAAAATCAGATAAATGTCAGACTGGTGTGTTTGGGACCCACCACGACCCGTCCCACTTAACTGCTCTTTCTGCCGATGGAAACTCTTCCCACCGTGAGGCCAACCAGCACAGCATACACCTAACGTTTTGTAAATAAAGGGAATTGAACCTCAAACACCAGCCCTTTCAAGTTGTAAAAGGCATCCTTAGCTTCCAGGTATCTCATGGAACGTCACAACCTCTTGGTTCTAATGTGTAATATCATTCTACAACAAAACACACACATTTCTCCGTTAACAATCTGAACAATCTTGTGCCATCACATAAATGTGGTTAGCACCATCTACAGCCTCATCTTCAAACTCGCTTGTTATTGGATAGGGCCAATAATGAATGTCTTGATAAGTCCGATCCTCCCTGGTATGACCCTTTACAATTAAAAAGTGTCTCATCGCAGTCAAAATACAACTTAAATACACTGCCTGTTGTAGAATGGGTTCAAAAACAACCCTAGTTTCCTATAAGCCATTTGATGCATAAAAGCGGCATTCCCAAAGGTCCTGCTGGATGCAGCAATGTTCTGCCTCCATTGTATGTCAAGAAACTGGGGCCACATTCATTTACTGCAATCGACACTGGCCCAACTGACTGGTACACCATGTGCTGCTTTAGCCTGGAGACTAGTATTTGAAAACTAGTAAAGTGCCTACAAACAGAATCATACATAAGGCATGCCCAGGTTTTTCATTGTGGTGCTTATATGCTACTTTTGGGAGAATTCATTGTTGGTGATAAAATCTATTTGGAAATTTAACATGTAAGCCTCGTCATATCTTACATCTTAAGGTCAGGGCACACAGGCAGATTCGGGGAGATTAGTCGCCTGGCGACAAATCTCTTCTTTGGGGCGGCTAATCTCCCCAATCTGCCTTCCCGCTGGCTAAAATGTAAATCGTTGGCGGGATGGCACTTGGAGCGACTCGTTTTCTGAAGTCGCCTCACGAGGAAACTTTGAGCGACTTTGGAAAAGGAATCGCTCCGAGTGCCATCCTCCCGTGCCGATTTACATTTTAGCAGGCGGGAAGGCAGGGGAGGCAGTTTGGGGAGATAAGTCACCCCAAAGAAGAGGAGATTTGTCGCAGGGCGGCTAATCCCCACTGAATCTGCCTGTGTGTTCTGACCCTTAAATTTCAAAATAGATTTTATCACCAACAATAAATTCTCCAAAAAGTAGCATAAAAGCAACACAACGGAAAAACCTGTGCATGACTTGTTTGTGATTCTGTTTGTAGGCACTTTACAAGTCTCCAATTCATTAGAGGCAGAAGCTGCACTTGGTGTACCAGTCAGTAGGGCCAGTGTTGATTGGTCTCTGCCAGACACTCCATGTGAACTGCCAAATTGCTCATTAGGTTGGACAATTTTCACCTGCGTCTCCAGTTCCCATTTCAGCGGGGAATAAATATTAGTTTGCTTTAACAATCATCAGCTGTGCACAACCTTCCCAGAAATATACATCAACATCTAGTTACAAACAAATATACTTCAGGGACGCGAGAAAACTGAAAGAATTGCAAATTTAAAAATGGCTATTTCAAATGGCAAGGGAGCAGATGAAGTTCTGCTCCATTAACGGTTTTGCATACATACGGACATGCACGTTTATATGGCCGGTGATGCCTCAGAAGGGATCTCTGTAGTATTATGTGTTGGCATTAGCCGGCATTTGTGATGGATGCAGATACCTCTAAGGCTACATACTTGGGGAAAATATTTTCATATTTAGCAATGTAAATTTGCAACAATCTAAAGGTGTTTGCATAGAAATGGCAAGGGACTGGAAAACACACGGCTGCAACGCAAGGTACAACGTAATGAACTCACAGAAAGAAGGCAATGTATTTATTTGCAGACCATTTATTGGAAATCAGACTGGTCGCTTGAGACGTTTGCTTTTTCTATTTTTAAACAAAGCTTTTCCACAAGGCTCTAGGTGATATAATTGAGGGTTCTGTTATTTCTTCACCGTTTTTTGTGGGGAAAAATGTGATATGACTCATAGTGGAGTTCAATACAGGCAATTTTGCACCGAAAGTGGGTTAAAATACCGGCACATTCATGGAACAAGCCAGATATCACTTTAAAGACCTTTTAGATCTTTTACAATAACCTGACCTCATCGTGGGTGACAAATATTCCCGTTGCGCCACTACCCTAAAGCAGTAAAGTTTATCAGAGCACAAGTCACATGACTGAGGGCATCTGGGAAACAAACGACATGTCTAGCCCTTGAATTCTTCACCTTTGGACCCGGAGCCACTATGACTTCATTTCAGGTGGAAAATGGCATGTATATTTGTCTTTATCAGACTGTAAACATGAAAAGATGTTCTAGAATTGTCCTACCCAAAGGTAAAATAAGTCAAGTACTCTCAGAAGATGAATACAGTCTTTTCCACTAGGAATGCCATCTGCCAAAAGGATTCAGTGACACAAATAAAAATCATTTTGCCAGTGCCTAAACTGGCCAGCTGCATCACTACGACCTGTCCTAAGTCCCATCTTGGGGAGATAACGGACCTTAACCCACTACAAAACAAATTTACATCTAATTGTGAGACATAGGCATGTATCAGATATTTCCCATGATAGATGAGCCTTGGAGCTCTGGAAAAACTTCCTTAGCAATAGCGGAGCTTACAGTTGACTGAACTGAAAGCATATTGGTGTCCTACAGGCCCCCATACACGAACAGATATAAGCTGCTGACAGATTAATTTGGCAGTTTATTGGGCAGTGTATGGGGCCATTTTATGGGTCGTCTTTGATCGATATCTGGCTGAAAGTTAGGCAGATGTCGATTGGGCAGGTCGGATTGAGGACTGCATCAGTTCGTTGATGTGGTTCTCGATCTGACCACCCGTATTCTCCTCATTGCGATCCGATTGTTAGGCCCTAGGGCTCACGATCGGATCAGCCCAATTTCTCCCACCTCAAGGTGGGCATATCTCCATAAGGTACAAATAGGTAGAAAGCAAATACAAAAGATATTGAAAAAGGGAAATAAGCATCTCTGTGGAAAAGGAGCTAACCTTAATGGGAGGGGGAATATACCCCAGAACTCAATTTTAGTCACATTTACATAAGGTTTATGAGATCCAAAGAGAAAAGAAAAAATATATTCATAGGATTTATTGACTCTGGAAACAAACGGACTAAGAGAGAGGTTACCCCATTGCACACATGAAAATTATTAATATTAAATCTGACAGCCAGTGCATTTCCAGAAAGGCTGGTGACACATTACACATATTAAATTAATCAACAACTGGCCTTTTACTTTTCACTTGCTTACAGCAGGAACATTTTTTCAATGTCTTCAAATACAAAGCAGGTTGCAAACTTCTGGGTGTATAGTAACAAGATTGTAAGCTCTTTTGGACATGTCCTCCTGTACCTCTTATATCGGTTATTGGCTGCTTTCTAAAGCTTTATGTTGTACAGTGCTGTGGAATAGGTTGTCACTTTATAAATACGTGATAATAATAAAATTGGATGAAAAATGAGCTATTGGATGTATTTTGCTTTTACCTATCTGTATTAAATTATGGGTGCTAAACTTGTTTCCTAAAAACTATAAGGAAGCACAGCGTGACTACCGAAGGAGCACGAAAAACATCAACTGTTTAACAGAAATTACTAGAAAACATTTTCTTCAACTCCACACACCTAAAATACTGCACCTAAATACTACACCCCATCAGCTGAACGCTATACAGAAACTAAAACACTTACTTGCTCGCAGGACAGAAGGGGTGACTTCAATCTCGCTTGCTGCTTGGTAAGGCTGGAAGGCAGACATGTTATTGGTTCCAAGCTCACTACCAAATATTTCTGGGCTCTGAGTGCCAGTAGAACTAGCGCTGGTGCCATCGCCCCCATGATGTGGATCTTGCTCATCATAGATCACCACAAGCTGTTGAAGGAAATAAAAATAAGGCACTTAACAACATGAACACAGTGATTAACACCCATATGTTTTTATTCCAAACTTTCATTGCCACCTTAAGTACTAATATGACGAATAGAAATCGCCAAAAGTTTCCTCCGGAAGGCAACTTCGGCGGTTTAGCAATCAGTTGGGCATACCACCAGCGATTTCAATTATCGGCAATGGAGAGGCATTTTCGGGAGATTTTTCACCCCCAGCCGTGTCTAAAAAAAATTGTGGGTGACAAATATTCCCGTTGCGCCACTACCCTAAAGCAGTAAAGTTTATCAGAGCACAAGTCACATGACTGAGGGCATCTGGGAAACTAACGACATGTCTAGTCCAATTTCAAATTTCAAAATTAAATATAAAAACAAAAATCTGTTTGATCTCTTGAAAAACAAATTTCAGTATAGGATTTAGCTGGAGGAGCCCGATAAAAAACCTGTGTGCCCACGACAGAATCACAAATAAATCATTCATTCAAAATGGAAACTTAATGTCTCCTTGAAGGCAAAGATTTTGGGATGGTGTAAAGTGGTTTCTCATATAAACATCATACCAGGGTGCTCCATATAATAATAATCATACCTCCCAACTGTCCCGTTTTTAGAGGGACATTCCCTTTTTTGACAGCTCAACCCGCAGTCCCTTGTTTGTACTGGAAAGTCCTTTTTTTTTCTTCACTGAACAGCCAGAAAAAGAAATGTTTCTAATTTAATTGGCTTTTGGCAGAGAGCCCAGAACAGCCAGAGCAGCAGATAAGATACTTTTGTAACAATTTCAAGATAAGCAAATAAGTAATTGTAACAATATAAGATAACAGGTCCCTTGGGAAAAGTTACACTCACAATTTAAGGGTAAGGGCACACGGGCAGATTCGGGGAGATAAGTCGCCCCGGCAACAAATCCCCTCTTCTTCGGGCGACAATCTCCCCGAACTGCCTTCCCCTACTTTCCCACCGGCAATAATGATAAATCGCCAGCGGGATGGCACTCGCAGCCATTCATTTTCCGAAGTTGCCCGAAGGTGCCTCACGATGAAGTGCCACGAGTTCCATCTCGCTGGCAATTTTTCATTAGAACCGACGGGAAGATAGGGGAAGGCAGTTTGGGGTGATTGTCACCCCAAAGAACAGGAGATTTGTCGCTGGGGCAACTAAACCCCCCCCCCCCGAATCTGCCTGTGTTCCCTTACCCTAAAGGGCCATTCACCTTCATTAGCAAAACTGAAATAGCTGGACAAAAAATTAAATATTTCAAACTTTCATAACCTGACAAATTTTGTAAAATTAACATGGTAATTAGGGGGTGTGGCTCTTTTTGTCCCTCTTTGTATTTCCAAAATGTTGGGAGGTATGTAATATTCCTTCTAAACCTGGAATTAGTAGAACATGGATTACTTCTGCCCAGTTAAGTCAGAAGTTAATGACTGCACATGAGCCTCGAGTACGTCTCCTCAAAAAACACCAAGATTCAGGCTAAAGTGATTGAAGACTGGCGTTTTGTGGCTAAAATTAAGGACGGAACGGTTTCACTGCCATGAAGGACATTGAACCTCCCTTCAAACTGGACTTTTAGCTGTAACTTAAGCTTTGGCCGCAGTACGGGAAGACATTACACAAGACATAAGCCATTACTCTTCTGTGTTAAACATACATATACAAAAAGTAAAGGACATTAAGTCAAACGCAGTCATTCCAAGGCTGCTTTCATAATAACAATTTTTCAACTCAACCAGAGCTATAATAAGCTTCCCCACGTAGCATTGCAGTTTGTTACAGAGAAATAATTGCGGTGTCATATACGCCGAGCCTCGGAATGAGAATAAACAGCTGGATTACAAAACTGGTCAGAATTGCTTTAATGTGATCATTTTTTTCTCTTGTAAGAGCAGTATTACAGACAGACAAAGACCAGGCCAGAAAGTCAAAACTTGTCATATAAAATATTAACTGTGTATGTACAACATTCCAGGACATGCGTGAAATAGAATAATTTCTCGAGCATTTGTCTAGGATAAGGGTGACCAAAACTATATAAAACACTGCAACTGCACTGAAAGGACAATCCCAGCTACCAACCAGTTCACATTGCATGAAACTGTGGGAGAGAAGCATGGTAGGAGACCCTCTTCCATATGTGCAAGAACAAACATAACCATAGCTGGCCTATACAAGAGCTACTCCTTTATTTCTATAAAATTTGCTTTTTCTCAACTTTCTTTTGGGACCGTATGGTGATCAGCCTTGCAGGACCAGGGTCCCAAGTTTGATTACAACTTGCAAGTGGTTTGTAATTTTTTATCTCTTTCATCAAGTCATGTCCAATGTCTGTCTCTTGCATACAAAAGCATACATAATGAGATGAAGTTATGTTTCCTTACCCGCCCCAGACCATACAATTCATATTCCACACAAAAAAGCATATACGTTAATAAAACATACTCCAAGAAGTACAGATTCTGTGCACATTTCAAAAACCATATAGGCAGGTTAAAGGATATACTCCTGCACTTGGCATTGTAATGCCAGCTAAACTGCCTTAGAAAAGATGAGCATTTATTAAAGGAGAACTAAACCCTAAAAATGAATAGGGCTAAAAATGCCATGTTTTTATATACTGAACTTATTGCACCAGCCTAAATTTTCAGCTTGTCAATAGCAGCAATGATCCAGGACTTCAAACTTGTCACAGGGGGGGTCACCATCTTGGAAAGTGTCTGTGACACTCACATGCTCAGTGGGCTCTGAGCAGCTGTTGAGAAGCTAAGCTTAGGGGTCGTCACTAATTATCCAGCAGAAAATGAGATTGGTCTGTAATATAAGCTGATTCTACAGGGCTGATTATTACATTCTGATGCTAATTGCACTGGTTTCTGTGCTGCCATGTAGTAATTATACATATTAATGACTAATCACCCTTATATTGTGACATTTCTATTCTATGTGTACTGTATATTGTGAGTGGGTCCCTAAGATCAGTAAGTGACAGCAGCACAGAGCATGTGTAGTGAATCAGCAGAAAAGAAGATGGGGAGCTACTGGGGCATCTTTGGAGACACAGATCTTTACTGCTAAAGGGTTGTTGTTGCCTTGGGCTGGTACAGAAGCTCAAAACATAATGTACAACATTTCTAGCCTACTTTTTAAATTTAACTTCTACCTTTATTTAATTTAACCTACTGAATAATGTGTTTGACAGGAAACAAACACAAAAGGATGCAGCTGCAATCAAAAGAATAATACTGCAATATTAAGACCCTTGTACTATTCTCTGCATATATCTGCTGTGCCCAATTTCTTGCTGGTGCCGCTAAGAAAAACAGCTTATCTGTTCTTGTTTTGTACCCACTATGGGGCATAATGCAGAGCAGAAATACATAAATACACGGCCAGATTTTACAGAATGTTGCCACATGCTTTTCATCTGTGCTGTTTGAAATAGATTGCCAGGGAGACATGTTTTATAGTTTATGGCCAAAACTAAAGCACATTTACACACAAAAAAAAGCAAATCCAACAATAACCAGCTTTACAGAGAAACAATGTAATATCCACATAATAAGAAAAACAAATTTATAAGTTAATGTATCTTTGCTTAAATTAGTCCTTATAGAGAGAACATAAAAATGTGTTACAAATCTAACTATTCAAATCGAACTAAATCTAAAATTATAATTCGATTTTAGGCAGTTTGTGGTTCCACAGTGGTCCTGTTGTTAGTCGTTATAAAGATGCTTCTGTTAAAGGGACAACACACCTCTATTATAACATAGTATGGGACCTATTATCCGGAAAGTTCGGGACCTGGGATTTTCCAGATAAATATTTTCGTAATTTGGATCTCCATACCTTAAATCTACTAGAAAATCATGTAAACATTACATAAACCCAATAGACTGTTTTTGCTTCCAATAAGGATTAATTATATATTAGTTGGGATCAAGTACAAGCTACTGTTTTATTATTACTACAGAGAAAAAGGAAATCTTTTATAAATATTTGGATTACAGGTATGGGATCCATTATCGGAAACCCGCTATGCAGAAAGCTCTGAATTACCGAAGGCTGTCTCCCATACACTCCATTTCATCCAATTAATCCAAATTTTTTTTTAAAACAAATTCTTTGTCATAATAAAACAGTACTTGATCCCAACTAAGATAATAATTAATCCTTATTGGAAGCAAAACTAGTCTATTGGGCTTTTTTAATGTTTACATGATTATGTAGTAGACAAGGTATAACGATCCAAATAACAGAAAGATCTGTTATCCAGAAAACCCCAGGTCTTGTAGATTCTGGATAACAGGTCCCATGCCTATATTTGGATAAAATTGAGTTTATTGGAGATGGCCTTTCCATACTTTAAGCTCCGGCCCATACATTAAGGGAAACAAACTACAAAATGTGCTTACAAATAGGGCCAATTATATTTAAATAAAGGTAACCAATAACAGATTCCGAGATATTTGGGCCCAATGCCAAACTACACTTCACTGAACTTGGGTGTATGTGTACCTGCAAACACATCTGTTAATTTTAATTATATATTTTTCTAAAGATATATTTATCGTCTAAGATAAAGCTACCCAAATCTTTTCCCTAGCCTTTCTCATACAAAAGGGTCAATCAAGGACCGGCACATGAAGTGTTAACTCATCCAAAAGAAAAAATAAACCTCCCCCCCCCAATAACTGTGGCTTAATTTAGACAAAAACATGTTTCAGACGAACATCCAGAATTGTCTTAAAAAGAGACGTTGTTCTGAGACTGGCAGGAAAGTTAAACCATCTGTGGAACCAAGTCTATATCATCTTAAATACAAGTCCACCAGATGGCACAAAACAGCTCAAAACAGCTCTTTGTTCAGTTGATGGCAAATGCAAATTGACGGGGCTCACTGTTTATAGCCTTCCAAAGAAGATCATAAAAAAAACATTTTGCAAAACTTAGGGGAGCTGGGGAGATTTCAAAAGCCTCCCATTTGGTCCCTTCTGTGGAGAGGAAGATATACGCGGGTAATTAACATCATGAGGCAGGCGATGGTTGCACGCTGATGCAGCGAAATCATCTGCTCGTTTCAATACAGACGTTGCTTTGAGACTCGCTTGTTTTTCTGTCACCCATCAGACAGGAACAGACAATTCACCGAGACATTCCCATGAAAGCAAGACGAATCCCACACTGCTTCTACGCCCATCAATTGGAATATTTATAGATCTTTAATGTGATCATATGGGTATTTCTTATAATGGATATAAATAGTAATTAAACTAAATTAACTTACTAAACCAACAGGGGCATGGGGCAAACTTCTCTATGTTTCCTTGAACTGGATGAGCCATATCACCAGGACATTTCCCTGGGACAATGGAGGAACCAGATGTTGGAGGACCCCAGGGGTCTCGTCTTCCACCTGTTCATTCCATCAAAAAAGTAGAATCCTCACACTTGAAGCATTACATTTGGTCATTGAACAAACATATTATATCATCACATGGGCAGAGCCATATCAAGAACTATGCATTCCATGACCATTTAGCTCAAAGTTTGCCAAAAACCATCTGAAATCAACCACGGAGGCCATCAACTTGGACCAATACAGAAGCCAATAAACAATAGTGACCAAGTTGACAGGCACAGTCTATTTACTTAAAGGAACAGTTCAATATAAAAATAAAAACGGGGAAATAGATAGGCTGTGCAAAATAAAAAATGTTTCTAATATAGTTAGTTAGCCAAATATGTAATGTATAAAGGCTGGAGTGATTGGATGTCTAACATAATAGCAAGAACACTACTTCCTGCTTTGCAGCTCTGTGACTTGAAGGGACATAAATGTTCAGTGAGTTTGCAATTGATCCTTAGTATTCAGCTCAGATTTAAAAGCAACATTTATGACCCATGTGCCCCCCCCCTCAAGTGAGTGATTGGTTACTGCCTGGTAACCAATCAGTGGAAAGAAAGCAAGAGAGCTGAAAAGCAGGAAGTAGTGTTCTGGCTATTATGTTGCACATCCAGTCACTCCAGCCTTTATACATTACATTTTTGGCTAACTATATTGTAAACATTTTTTATTTTGCCCAGCCTGTCTATTTATCCAGTTTTTATTTTTATACTGAACAATTCCTTTAAAGTAGGCTGGCCGATCTTCTGGCTTGGTGAGGTCTTTGGGGTGGATTTGGCAGATCTACCTGCTGTGCCAAATCGTGCTGATCCCTCCAAGGAACGTATATAGA
This sequence comes from Xenopus petersii, assembly GCA_038501925.1. Taxonomy (NCBI): domain Eukaryota; kingdom Metazoa; phylum Chordata; class Amphibia; order Anura; family Pipidae; genus Xenopus; species Xenopus petersii. The sequence goes on from CM076682.1 coordinate 147,059,457, forward strand.
CCTTTTGGCTGTAAACCACACCAACAAGCTTATATGCTCCGCGTGCAACAGAATTTCCAAATCTAGCGGATATCTGTCAGATCTTCAGCCAGATGGCAGGCTTGTTGGGTCCATACATGGGCCAAAATGCAGTCTACTCGATCTGGACGGTCCTAATGGACAGTTTTTATCAACCTGTGTATGACCACCTTTAAGCCCCAACAACCCCTACTACTTTCAGGCCCCAGTGGCACTGCAATGGAATAGTTCTTAGAATGTTGGGACTTTGTTCTAACCAAAGGAGAAAATGACAGGCACTCACAGATCCCACAAACAGACTTGATTGGTGGGTTTGGGGAATATATCTGGTATACCCGTGTGTTTTTTTTTACAAACTATGAAGAAGTTGGCACAAAATGCAAAAGGCTATGTGTTAATCTACTTTGTGGCCTAAATAAAGTTCTCAGTTCTTTCACAAGCCTGTTTGTGGGATCTGTGAGTGCCTGACGTTTTCTCCTTTGGTTGGATACCCCCACCTCAAGCTGTAGGTCGGGGGGCATGAGCAACCACGAAAAACGTATCACTGGTGAGACAATAACCCTTTTAGGTTTTTACATTGGGACTTTTTCTTTAAGTGCATGATTTATACATTTGTCTGTTCTACCCTTACGTTTACACTATATAAGAAGAACAAGAGCTAAAAATGGTATTATAAGAGTAAAGGAGATAAAACAAGTAAAACATGTCTCAGCCCAATATATTATTAGGAAGAGATTTGCTCCACCTTTCTATGACTGGCATCATCAAAGTTCAAGCAGAAGGATTTTCTGAGCGCTCTCTATCATTTCAGGGTGTACTGATGCGCTCCTCTATTTGCATACCAAAGCAAAGAAGAATGTGATTTAAAAAGAAATCCATCCAGAGACAGACGTGAAAAACTTCAAACATTCGTCGATTCCCCAACGTTCCACTCATCATTTCAGACCTTCGCTAGAACAAAGGAATAGACTCCACTTGTCCTTGACATTCAACTAACTTATCTTTTCTACACAAATGACTATCTATTTAATACTGCTCACTCTATCAACTGACAAGGATGATTAAATAAATTCTAGCCCGCAAGATAATGGAAATACTCGCCAATACGCTCTTCAAAATTGCTCTCTGAAATTCTTCTGGATAAAATGTTTTGCGGTAAAGGCCCCCTTGTGAGGTTAAAAAATAGTCTGCCGTGTATGTAAAACCCAAAATCAAATACATTTGGCCAACATTGGGCAGGAATGAACGGATACACATATGGGTGGAATGTAATCTATAAAAAAAAAAAAGTACGGCAAATATTTTGTTCAGAGTTTCACTTTATTTCCAAGATGAAGACTTTTATTGATAATCAGCAAAACCTCTGTAATTGCTGTTCTCCCTTCTCTATGCTATTTGTAATGATTGACTTTATTGGAGTGATGTTCTCATGCTTCTTCAAGGACAAACATTAAGACCCAGCAAGTAAAAGCTTTTGTAGTTCATACACTGATTGCGCTGAGGAATTTAATGAACTAAGTTTCAATCGAGTCAATACATTTTCTAATGGGTTTGAGCAGATGTAATGCTTATAAAAGGCACAAGCACGTCTATTAAAACACAATAGCAAAGCTTGGGCCAATAGTGAAAAGTCTAATGTGGCTCAGCACTTCCCAGTCAACAAATATTTCCCAGGAAAAAAGGATCAAAAATAGGGAGTCTTTTGAAATCAGTTGATAGATGGCAGCTATGCTCCATCTGCTGTCCCAACCTTTGGCAAACTACACAACCTTCCCTTTAGCACAGTATCAACTTCTTGCTACCTTGTCCTATTGCCACAATTTGTCTCCTACATCTTCATCTTTTTCTGTCTGCACCTGTTACAAAGTCTCTATAGGGGTTATGTCTGCTCCAAACATAATTGGGCTAGAGGAAAGTGAAAAGCAGCCATACAGTGGCCAATTCTGCACAGTGGAACGATACAGTAGATACCACACAAGGAGTCATGACCAGTATAGTCATTTTTGTTTTGTTTCAGCTGTTGGCCTGAACAATTAGAACAGCAGTAAGTGAAGAGGAGCCGTGGCTCCATGTTTTGTATGGATAATCAATGAAAAGCTGGCCATACATATGGAGATACGGAGGTCGCCAAACGAGCGTATCTCTCCCCGATATGCCCACCTTGATGTGGGCAATATTGGGCTGATCCTATTGTTGGGTCCACAAAGAGAAGAATATGGGGGTCGGATCGAGAACCGTATCAACGAACCAATGCAGTCCTCGATCCAATGGAATTTTTAAACCAGCCTGAACGTCATCTGTCCGACTTTAGACCAGATATCGATCGGGAAGCCCGTTTGAGGGCCCCCTGCACTGCCCAATAACCTGTTGACTTAATCTGTTGGCAGCTTATATCTGCTCATGTATGGAGGCCTTAAGTGGGTAAAATTAGTATGTATAACAGCGCTTAGTGATATCATAATTTATATGCAGTAGGGATGCACCAAATCCACTATTTTGGATTCTGCCGAACCCCTGAATCCTTTGCGAAAGATTCAGCCAAATACTGAACTGAATCCGAATTTGCATATGCAAATTAGGGGCGGGAAGGGGAAACCATTTGCTTCCTTGTTTTGTGACAAAGTCACACAATTTCCCTCGCCGCTCCTAATTTACATATGCAAATTAGGATTCGGCCGGGTAGAAGGATTCGACTGACTCCAAATCCTGCTGAAAAAGGCCGAATCCTGAACCAAATCCTGGATTCAGTGCATTTGTGTTTCATATACTGTATGGTTGCCACCTTATAAAAACATTTTAAAAATTACTGCCTGCAGGGGGCAGAGATGAAAAGGGGGTGGCACTTGCCAAAAAGGGTTTGGGTTGCGAGGTAAAAAAGACAGGGTCAGGACGCAAAGAGGAGGGTTGATACCAAAATGGGGCATAGTGATGATGCAATGGATGATCAAGGGCGATTATAGAAAGATTAAGAGTGGGGCAGGTTAAGGGCTAAACTGGGCAGATGAGTGGCTCAAATTAATGGTACAGGTATGGGACCTGTTATCCAGAATGCTCAGGACCCGGGGGTTTCCGGATAACGGATCTTTCTGTAATTTGGATCTTCATGCCTTAAGTCTGCTATAAATCATGTAAACATTAAATAAACCCAATTGGCTGGTTTTGGTTCCAATAAGGGTTAATTATATCTTAGTTTGGCTCAAGTATAAGCTACAGTTTTATTATAACAGAGAAAAAGGATATCATTTAAAAAATTTGGATTATTTGGATAAAATGGAGTCTATGGGAGACATTCCGTAATTCGGAGATTTCTGGATATCGGGTTTCCGGATAAGGGATCTTATACCTGTATTACAAACTTGTAGTACTAGCCCTGGCAGGAGTTTACTGTCCGTGTTGCAACTAGGGTTGCCGCCTGGCTGGTAAAAATGATGTTTGATCAAAATGTTAATAATGGGGGAAAAGAGAAAAGTATAAGAAGGCGGGGTTTTTTCGCTAGAAAAGAGGACATCCCTAATTGCAACTCTAGTAACATGTTTCACTATCACTTGTTGATTATAACATATTGGGAGTTCCAGGAACTGTCTAAAAGCATTCGGAATATGGTCTTGTGCTTTTATATTGATTAAATGTCATTGTATTCTACAATAGGGAGTACAATGAGATACACATTATTCCAATTTATAAACATCCCAAAAGGCTGGAACCAAAAAGCAGAATTTTGTAATAAGACATATAAAATAAAGCAGGAAAATGAAGGCTTCCTGACTAATGTTTCATCTTGGTCTGGTCATAGATCTACATAACCCCTAAAGTTTTAAAATGGAACTCAAATTCCGTAGAGCCGAACCTAGGATCAGGTGTTAGTTGGCATTCCATTGAAACCTACAACAGGATTATTATTCAATTATTAAAAATCAATGCATATGCCTGAAAAAAAAGCTTTAATGGTTAACAGCAGTCAGTTACAGCATAGCCCTAAAACAATCAGCGCTGTTAATATTTTGGCAAATGATCTAAAAGCTTGAAGATCGTTAAAAAGAAGCAACCAACTGATTGCATTTCTGATAAGTAATTTGTAACCATATTAAATAAGTTTCAGATCAGGGGGTCACCAGAGAAAATGGCGACTATTAATTAACAGGAAAAGAGGCTTAAAGTCTCTCTATAATACACAATTCCCAGAATCGGGTTTAATGGCTTTGCAGCTATGACTAATCTCAGGAGGTGAGAATGAAAATATGGAGGAAAAGTTAAAAGGGTAAATCTTGAATTAACCCAAAGGTTTTCGCCACTTCGCACTTAACATATACAGGTATGGGACCGGTTATCCAGAATGCTCGGGACCTGGGGTTTTCCAGATAATGGATCTTTTTATAATTTGGATATTCATACCTTAAGTCTACTAGAAAATCATGTAAACATTAAAAAAAAATCAATAGGCTGGTTTTGTCTCCAATAATTAATTATATCTTAGTTGAGATCAAATACAAGCTACTGTTTTATTATTACAGAGAAAAAGGAAATCATTTTTAAAAATTTGAATCATTTGGATAAAATTGAGTCTATGGGAGACGGCCTTTACGTATATAGTTCAGTGAAGAAGATCCCAGTGGCTAAACGCTCTGTAATCACAAGTGGGTATAGGAGAATAACGAATACAAATCTAAGGGCTGCTTTATTCATAGAACCTGCAATGTCAGGAGAGGAACGAGCTGAAAAGATAATAGGCACAAAGCACAGATCTATTTTATACTCTGCATGGGGGCAAATACAGAATTTCCCAAGACATGAAGATAACCCCAAGTGTTGTAGTTTATGAGCAAGCCGCAGAGAGAATAATGGTGGCCACAGACGCACAGAAGATTGTCCAAAAAAAAAAAAAACTTTGCGTGATATTCTGTGCGTGTATGGCGGGAGACGATCGCTCATCGATTGGGCAGGTCAGACATTTTGATTGGTGCCTTCAAAGGTCGACCACTATTTACTGTTGTTTACCTTGAAGTGGGCGACATTGGGCTGATCCAATCGTGGGCCCTAGGGTCCAATGATTGGATCACAAAGCTGAGAATGGTCGCAGGAAAGTTCGTAATTGTTACATCTATGGCCAGCTTTAGTCTATATACAAAGAAAACATAAATGGGGAAGAAAAAAAGTAAGAAGAAAAAAAAAAAACAGCACCAGCAAAAAAAAATAAAAATCCAAGAGATCCATCTAAAAGAGCAACCTAATCCAGCAGATATATTGCTTTTCTACTTTCAGCAGGACCAAATGATCGCTGGACTAGTACAGCTTTTTTCAGATTGAATAATGAAATATCCCCAAAATAAAATTAATTAGAGGTGTCAATGAGCCCCAAATCTTTCCAGTACATAGAAGTGATGTGTGGGCCAGCATGAAAATCGCAGGTTTACCCATGAGTCAGGAGGGTTTGGGCCGACTACCGCAAAAAATCTTCGGGTTGTGGGCGGGTTAAAGTTGAGCGCTACCTTCTACTCTCCCAGCCCACAAACTCACATTGTTGGCTTCTGTTCCCTGAATTTATAAACTTGCACCTGCCCCGGCTTTGTCTTTCTCTGCTGAGCGGGCTTGGGTCTATGAGGGGACGAAGTGGGCCTGGCCGAGTTCGGGTTGGGAGGGGACGGGTTAGGGTCGGGTGCAGGTCGATGGAAACTCAACCTGTGCATCTTTATTAGCTCGATAGTCCCCTACTGGATCTTTCCAAAATTTGGATGTTCATACCTTAAGGAAGAATGAAAGGTTAAAACTAAGTAACCCTTATCAGAAAGGTCCATCTAAATACACCAGTAAACCCTCAAAGTAATGCTGCTCTGAGTACTCTGTCAAAAGAAACACTGCATTTCTTTCCTTCTATTGTGTACTCATGGGCTTCTGTATCAGACTTCCTGCCTTCAGCTTAAACCTCCATGCCCCGGGTGTGAGCATGCTCAGTTTGCTCCTCTTCCCCTCCCTCCCTTCTCTGTATTGAGCCCAGAGCTATAAGTGAGCAGGGAAAGATTTGGGCAGGAAGTGATGTCACACCTAGCTAATACTGCAGCTGCTATCCTAAACAAACAGAGAGAGCTTCTACAGCTTTTTACTCAGGTATGGTAAAACATTCTACAGAATAAATATTGCATTCTAGCTGGCACTTTTGCAGCTAATCTATTGGCAATAAAATGCCTCCGTAGCTTTCCTTCTCCTTTAAGTCTACTAAAAAATAATTTAAACATTAAACCCAATAGGATTGTACTGCCTCCATTAAGGATTAATTATATCTTAGTTTGGATCAAGTACAGATTATGTTGTATTACAGAGAAAAAGGAAATAATTTAAAAATAAATTTGGATTATTTGGATAAAATGAATTTTATGGGAGGAAGCCTTCCCATAATGCTTAGCTTTCTGGATAACGGGTTTCAATGTAATGGATCCCATACCTCCATTGAGTAATTAGAGGGGTTTAATGATCCACCAGCATGTGGAATTGAAATAAATGTATATAATACTGAACAGGGCTATAGCTATATATTGTTTGAGTCGTTAACGGGGAAACATAACACTGGATGTACAAGAAGGCTTTCTATAGAGAAGTGCAGCAGCGAGTAAAGGTGCATCCCTGGAGTGTGAGTAGATGGAGATGTATTAGCTGTCTCTCTCCAGAGCTGCTGTCTCTCATTATTACTCATTTGTTGTGTTGTGGTGTCGGCTTGGCTGTTGCATTTACCTCCGTGTCCTTTGCCTGTAATTTGGTCTCCGACTCACCAGCTGTTCCTTTCTCGTTTGGTTTATGAATATCGGTGTCGCTCATTGGAATTCAAGTCACACGGGGGACGTACATGGTGGAGAAGGGGCCGTGCTTTCAGCAGAGCATGGGGCGCTAATTAATGATAACTTGTGTCCCTGCTATAATAATAATAATAATAATACGCTCATAGGTAGTGAAAGAATTGGCTGAAACTGTCATGGGGAAAAAAAAAATTCAATATGAATCAGTTAATAGTGCTGCTCCAACAGAATTCTGCACTGAAATCCATTTCTCAAAAGAGCAAACAGATTTTGTTATATTCAATTTTGAAATCTGACATGGGGCTAGACATATTGTCAATTTCCCAGCTGCCCCTGGTCATGTGACTTGTGCTCTGATAAACTTCAATCACTCTTTACTGCTGTACTGCAAGTTGGAGTGATATCACCCCTCCCTTCCCCCCCACCCCAGCAGCCAAACAAAAGAACAATGGGAAGGTAACCAGATAACAGCTCCCTAACACAAGATAACAGCTGCCTGGTAGATCTAAGAACAACACTCAATACTATAAACCCATGTCCCACTGAGACACATTCAGTTACATTGAGAAGGAAAAACAGCAGCCTGCCAAAAAGCATTTCTCTCCTAAAGTGCAGGCACAAGTCACATGACCAGGGGCAGCTGGGAAACTGACAAAATGTCTAGTCCCATGTCAGATTTCAAAACTGAATATAAAAGAATCTGTTTGCTCTTTTGAGAAATGGATTTCAGTGCAGAATTCTGTAGCACTATTAACTGATGCGTTTTGGAAAAAAAAATGTTTTCCGAAGACAGGATCCCTTTAACTAAAGAAGCATCTAGAAATGTTGTACATTATGTTTTGTGCTTCTGTACCAGCCCAAGGCAACCACAGCCCTTTAGCAGTAAAGATCTGTGTCTCCAAAGATGCCCCAGTAGCTCCCCATCTTCTTTTCTGCTCATTCACTGCACATGCTCTGTGCTGCTGTCAGTTACTGAGCTTAGGGAGCCACTCACAATATACAGTACACATAGAATAGAAATGTCACAATATAAGGCTGATTAGTAATTAATACAGATAATTACTACATGGCAGCACAGAAGCCAGTGCAATTAGCATCAGAATTTAATAATCAGCAAACCTGTAGCATCAGCTTATATTACAGACCAACCTCATTTTCTGCTGGATAATTAGTGACGAGCCCTAAGCTCAGCTTCTCAACAGCTGCTCAGAGCCCACTGAGCATGTGAGTGTCACAGACACTTTCCAAGATGGTGACCCCCTGTGACAAGTTTGAAGTCCTGGATCATTGCTGCTATTGACAAGCTGAAACTTTAGCCTTGTGCAATAAGTTCACTATATAAAATATGGCATTTTTAGACATTCATTTTAGGGTTTAGTTCTCTTTTACAGGGGTGGTTTGCCTTGAAGTTAACTTTTAGTATTTGATAGAATGGCCAATTCTAAGCATTGTTTCAATAAGTCTTAATTTTTTCTTATAGTTAAATTATTTGCCATCTTCTTTCCAAAAAGAAAAATCTAAAAAAACAAAGGCTACAAATTTATTGTTATTGCTAGTTTTTATTACTCATCTTTCTATTCAGGCCTCTCCTATTCATATTCCAGTCTCTTATTCAAATCAATGCATGGTTGCTATGGTTATTTGAACCCGAGTAACCAGAATGCTGAAATCGCAAATTGGAGAGCTGTTGAATAAAAAACTAATAACGCAAAAACCATATATAATAAAAAAAAATGAAAATCAATTGTAAATTGTCTCAGAATATCACTCTCTAAATCATGCTCAACGCTAACTCAAAGGTGGACAACCCCTTTTGACTTTTAGCATGATGTAGATATCAATATTGAAGAGAAATTAGCAATTTGTGTTTTTTGTGTGTTTTCCCATTAATTTTGCTTTATGTTCAGGAGCCCTTCGGTTTAGGATTTCGGCAGCTATTTGGTTGCTAAGGTCCAATTTATCCTAGCAACTGAGCAGCAGCAGTTTGAGCAAGAGGCTGGAAGATAAACAGACGTCCTTAATAGAAAGAGGAGTAATAAGTAACAATGATAATAAAATTGGAGCCTCACAGAGCTCACAGGTCCATGACCTTTATCAGAAGTCAATAAGAAATAATTCTATAATTATACAACTTTTAAAAACCGAAGACCAAATGAAATGCTGCTCAAAATAGGACAATGTATAAAATATTAAAGTTTAACCTCAATTGGTATGGGTGGGCACTTCATCAAACATTAGGGATGTACCGAATCCACTATGTAAGATTCTGCCGAACCCCCAAATCCTTCACAAAAGATTCGTCCGAATACCGAACCAAATCCTAATTTGCATATGCAAACTAGGGGTGGAAAGGGAGAACATTTTTTACTTCCTTGTTTTCCTATAGGAAAATTAGGATTCGGATTCGGCCGAATCCAAATTCTGCTAAAAGGGCCGAAACCCGAACCGAATCCTGGATTCAGTGCATCCCTATTAACCATACAACATGATTCCAGAGCGAAGATATTCAGAAGATCACAAGTAGAGCAGTGGAAGTGGCCAATATTCTTCTGTTTTGTACTGTATTAGGCAAATGAAGCCTCCAATTAAAAAGAGAGCGCAGACTTGACTTCCATTCATTTGCCCAATTATTTCAATTACAAAAATATGTTGCCACTGCAAATTGTGACCAATTATTCTTGCAACTTTTCAAAATGGCTCTGCTCGCTAGCAAAACTGGGAATAAAACCGTGCCCTCCAGTTAAAGCGTGCGTTTTTATTGCCATCAATCTAGGCAAACGTGCAGAATATAAACATTTATTGGAGATGTGCTTGGGGTTCATAAGCTTTACAGCTCCTCAGCGCTGATCAGTCTCTGGCACCAATTAGCACTTTAGGAACTGGGTGTAAATACTGTAAAAAAAAAACCTGCTTGCAATTAACAGAGGAAATATGATATTACATGCGGATGGCTCTCACACATGCAGGCTTTCTATGGAAACAAACATAGGTCACATCCCTGAGCTACTGTGGAAGTACATAGGGCACCCGCTGTTTTAGCAAGGGCGCAGGTCAAAATGTACATACAAGTGAGATAATGTTGTGTATGTGATTGTAAATGGTGTGATATACAGATATGTTACTGATAAAACAAGGGAACTGGCCCAATTGCAACGACAAAACACTAGCAAACTGCCAAGGGAAATTAGATTATACAGGTATGGGACCTGTTATCCAGAATGCCTGGGGTTTTCCGGATAACAGATCTCTCCCTAATTTGTTTCTTCATACCTTAAGGGTCTGGCAACACGGGCAGAAAGTAAATTTCCTGGGGGCAGGCACATGAAGCGCTTTGTTTTCCGAAGTCGCCCGAAGTTTCCTTGTGAGGCAATTACGGGCAACTTTGGAAAAAGAATCGCTCCGTGTGCCTGCCCCCAGGCGATTTTCATTTGAGCCGACGGAAGGCAGGGGAAGGCAGATTAGGGAGATTAGTCACCACAAAGAAGTGGAGATTTGTCACCTGGCGATTTATCTCCCCAAATCTGCAGTGTGGACAGACCCTAAGGCTGGGACACACTGGGCGATTTGGGGAGATTTAGTCGCATGGCGACTAATCGCCGTGACTTTCCACGACCAATCTTCCCCGAATGCCTCCCCTCGCTCTGTGCCTGGCTAAAATGAAAAATCGCCTGCGCTAATCACATGCGGCGATTCGTTTTCCGAAGTCGCCTGAAGCCCTAAAGGGGTTGTTAACCTTCAAACTCTTTAGTTCTAATGGTTTCACCAAACATTATCCAATTATTGTCTTTTTTCTATATGTGGCCATTTTGTGTAAAGTTTAAGTTTTCACATTATATAGCAGCTCTGGTTGGGGGTTGCCGACTCTTTAGGATCTGGCCACACGGGCAGATTTGGGGAGATTAGTCATCGAGCAATAAATCTCCTCTTCTTCGCGGCGACTAATTTCCCCAATCTGCTTTCCGCTGGCTAAAATGTAAATCGCCTGGGGTCAGGCACACGGATCGATACGTTTTCTTAAGTCGCCAAGAACCTTCAGGCGACTTCGGAAACCGAAGCGCTCCTTGTGGCTGCCCCAAGGCAATATACATTTTAGCTGACATAAGGCAGTTCGGGGAGATAAGTTGTCGCGAAGAAGAGGAGATTTGTCGCCTGACGTCTAGTCTCCCCGAATCTGCCCGTGTGGCCAGATCCTTAATGGTTCTAAATTGATACATTTAGTTAATACATTTCTTATCTTTGTCCCTGCTGAGCAGAATCTCCGAGTTTCATTAAAGGCTGCTGTTAGACTTGATACAATAGTTGCTAATATTTCAGATACTGCTGAAAAATGTATCAACTAAATATTGCAAAATTATAACAGAATCTGCACCTGAATTACTGAGCTGCCAGACTCAAACACCAGACACAAACATTAAACTTTACTTCGATTTTGGGAAAACCGGTAAAAAATAAAAGATGGAAAAAGTCTTTATTTTATGGTGAACAATCTAAAAACAACTCAAGTGAAAAAAAAAAAAGTGTTTGGAAGGTGAACAACCTCTTTAAAGTCTACTAGAAAATCATGTAAATATTAATTAAACCCAATAGGCTGGTTTTGCTTCCAATAAGGATTAATTATATCTTAGTTGGGATCAAGTACAAGCTACTGTTTTATTATTACAGAGAAAAATGAAATTACTTTTAAAAATGTGGATTATTCGGATAAAATGCCATCTATGGGAGGCGTCCATTCCTTAATAACGGGTTTTCGGATAACGGATCCCATACCAGATATATGAAATTACATATGCATAGGTATATGCCTGTTTTTTCCATAGTTGGCATGATCTGAAGTATCCGATGAGACTGTAGCACAGCATTCCTCCTATACAATAAGCAGTATGAATATGATTATTATAGTTTCAATGTAATACACTTGCAAAGCTTTTTGAACTCAATCTGGAGATCACAGCTATTCATTACATTTGTTTTCAACGTGACGGATACGTTTTCTATTGAAAGCAAAAGTCGCTTGCGGGGCAAGAAAACAATCCCTGCGTCAGACTGGCTGCCAAGATATATGCTCCATCACAATCGGTTTTCTTTAACAAACCATTATTTGCTTATTTCCTTCCTCATTAAAGTGCCTCGGAAAGAATACCCGCGTCTCAATAAAGCACTTGCAAATGGCATACGAGATGAAAGAAGAGGAACAAAGACTGGAAGCTGGAAATTAAAATGTAAATAGTGGCTCTCCATAAAATTCTTTTAGCCTCGCAGAATTAAAGCTAGCAATGATGCCGTCTCGTTCCGTTAAGGGTCTATAGAGATAACGAGATGAAGTATTTAGCACGAGTTATGTAAAATACTTTATTAGCGGCAGTTAATACACATTAATAACGATGCTAAAAACATGCGTGATGGCAAATAATGAAGCGCGCATTGATACAGAGCCGAACGAATGCCTTTCCAGTCGCCTGGCTTTGATCTAATTAAAGTTATTCTTCACATGCAAACTAAAGTCACATCCTGAAACAGACGGAATGATTGCATCAGGGACAACAGGACCGTCGCATTGCCTCTTCTAAACAAAGGCCATAATGATCAGATTGTATTTAAATCCTATTATAAGAGCAGAATATTTCTGCATGTGCATGAGATAGGCTTTAATTGCCTGGCAGGAAATGAACTTCACAATGCAGTTACATATTCTCCTTAATTTACCCGCAGTTGGTACTGTTCCCATAGTTAGGAAACAGTTAAACAGTGGAACCACACATGAGGGTGTAAACTTGCTTTCCAGTCACATAATCGGACCTCCCAACAATTTTAAATAGGTGGGACAGTTCCAATATGCTGACCTTAAAGGAACAGTAACATCAGAAAATGAAAGTGTTTTAAAGCAATAAAAATATAATGCAGTGTTGCTCCGCACTGGTAAAACTGGTGTGTTTGCTTCAGAAACACTACTATGGTTTATATAAATAAGCTGCTGTGTAGCCATGGGGGCAGCCATTCAAAGGAGAAAAGGCTCAGGTTACACAGCAGATAACAGATAAGCTCTGTAGAACATAATGGTGTTTTCTACTATTTAACCTCTGCCATATAGACTTTTTTAAATTTCTGTCATAGACCTAAACTATAAAAACCATTTAGGGTAAAAATGTATAGTGAACCTACTGCACTAGTTTAAAGGGGACCTGTCACCTTGAAGGGATCCTGTCATCGGAAAACATGTTTTTTTTCCAAACGCATCAGTTAATAGTGCTACTCCAGCAGAATTCTGCACTGAAATCCATTTCTCAAAAGCACAAACAGATTTTTTTATATTCCATTTTGAAATCTGACATGGAGCTAGACATTTTGTCACTTTCCCAGCTGCCCCTGGACATGTGACTTGTGCCTGCACTTTAGGAGAGAAATGCTTTCTGGCAGGCTGCTGTGTTTCCTTCTCAATGTAACTGAATGTGTCTCAGTGGGACATGGGTTTTTACTATTGAGTGTTGTTCTTAGATCTACCAGGCAGCTGTTATCTTGTGTTAGGGAGCTGTTTTCTGGTTACCTTCCCATTGTTCTTTTGTTTGGCTGCTGGGGGGGAAAAGGGAGGGGTTGATATCACTCCAACTTGCAGTACAGCAGTAAAGAGCGATTGAAGTTTATCAGAGCACAAGTCACATGACTTGGGGCAGCTGGGAAATTGGCAATATGTCTAGCCCCATGTCAGATTTCAAAATTGAATATATAAAAATCTGTTTGCTCTTTTGAAAAATGGATTTCAGTGCAGAATTCTGCTGGAGCAGCACTATTAACTGATGTATTTTGAAAAACATTTTTTTCCCATGACAGTATCCCTTTAAGGGCAGGGGCACACAGGCAGATTCAGGGAGATTTAGTCACCTGGAGACTAATTGACTCTACTTCAGGGCGACAATCTCCCCAAACTGCCTTCCGCCTGCTAAAATGAAAAATCGACTGTGCCAATGCACTCGCGGTGCTTCGACTTCTGAAGTTGCCTGAAGTTTCCTCGTGACACTGCTTCGGGCAACTTCAGAAATCTAAGTGCTGCGAGTGCCATTGCAATGGCGTTTTCTCATTAAAGCAGGCAGAAGGCAGGAGTAAGTTCGGGGAGACTGTCGCCCCGCAGAAGAGGCGATTAGTTGGCAGGCAACTAAATCTCCCCGAATCTGCCAGTGTGCCCCTGCCCTAAGAAATAATTCCAAATCCTATTTTATGATGTTAATCAAGCAAATTAAACTTCACTTGCACTTTAAAGATTATTTAAGTCTTGTTTTTTTTTGGCTTGGAATTCACAATCATGGAAAGTAGGCAGCAGCCATTTTGTGAACACTTATTAAAGAACAAAACATCAAAAAATTAAAGTATCCTAAAGTAATGAAAATATAATGTACTGCTGCCCTGCACTGGTAAAACTGCTTTGTCTGCTTCAGTGATACTACTATAGTTTATATAAACAAGCTGCTGTGTAGCCATGGGGGCAGCAGCCATTCAAGCACCCGATACACAGTAGATAACAGAGAAGTACTACTATAGTTTATATAAACAAGCTGCTGTGTAGCCATGGGGGCAGCAGCCATTCAAGCACAGGATACACAGTAGATAACAGAGAAGTACTACTATAGTTTATATAAACAAGCTGCTGTGTAGCCATAGAGGCTGAAAATAGAGAAAGGGCACAGGATACGCAGCTGATAAGATATAAGCTCTGTAGTATACAATGGGATTCTTCAGAATGTATCGGTTATCCTCAATGTGTCATTTTTTGATGTTACAGTTCCTTGCCAGAATAAGACACGTGAGGCCACTGGAAGCAACATCCAAGGGGTTGGCAAGAAAAATGTTGCTCACGAGCCAGTGGCTGGGGATCACTGCTTTAGATATTCTACTACTTGATACTGTATATCATGTCCTGGATCAATGACGATCTTCATTGACATGTAGCTGTAGCAACTGTAGAGTGGCCCTTAACTCCAGAGATGGACAACTTGTAGTGCTCTAGATCTATTACAGAACTGTTCTTGTTTGCTTTGGAGCTTATACATTGTGTCTACTGTTCCTGGAATGACCCTACTGGTTATAGGCAGCCATCTTCTTTTCCTGTAATCTTTGTGTCTTGACTGCATTTTGCCACATGCGCAGCTGGAGTAAGTTTCCGGTCCCGAACAACTGTGCATGCGCCAAAACTCACGAAAATGACCGGAAGTTCAGAAATCCAAATTTTTGGTAATTTTCGTGACTTTTGGTGCACGCGCAAAATCGTAACTTTCGACGCATTACTGTAAATTACCAAAAATTCCAAGTTCAAGCATGCACCGAAAATCACAAAAAATTCCAATTTCACACATGCACCAAAAGTCACAAAAATTACAGAAAATTGTGATTTCGCGCATGCACCGGAAGTCACGCAAATTAGAGTAACATTCCAATTTCGCGCATGCACCGAAAGTCACCAAAATTACCGTACATTCGGATTTTGGAACTTTAGGTAATTTTTCTGACTTTCGGCGCATGCGCAGTGGTTCGAGATGCGCTGAAAAAGTCCGGAGAAAGAAAATGGCTGCCAGGAACTCCTAGGCCAGAATCTGCATGGAGGGGTGAGTAAAAAATTAGGGGCATTTGCCCCGGAGGGCAGGTAGGCTGGGGGGTCTACCCATGGCGGAGCGTTTCTTTTTTATTATTGGTTGAATTCTCATTTAAGTTGCAGCTCATGTGTAATGTTAAGAGACTAATCTTCAGTACGTGTCTTCTAGTTTAGCAGCAATATGAATACCGACAACTGCAACCCCCTCGAGTCCATACGAGACCATCTGAATCATGATGCACAAGGAAAGAAAACGGAGCAGACAAGCATATTTTTTCCCCTTTTTAATTAGAATCCTACAAAGCAGCTGCCAATCCCGTCACTCTAAACAGCCTCCATTCAATAAAAACAAAACACTTATGGTTTAGATAGAAAGGAACACAAAGGCGGCAGTCAGGGAAGAATAGGCACGCCATCAATGTCTCATAACGGTGGCATTTTGCCAGAGGAGGTGAGTGCTCTTTTTTCTGAGAACATTAAAAAAGAAAAAAAAAACAAGCGCTTAGACAGCCCATTGACTGATTCAGTGACCTTTAAAGCGGGAAAATGTAGAGAGAAAAAAGGAAAGAGGAAAAAAAAAACCCACAGTAAAACCACTTGGATGTTCTCTTGGCTAGAAAGAAGAGCAAGCTATAAAGGCAGAAATGTAATAAACACTTCAATGTTAGTCATTTTGTTCTATGAGGCTGCCTGGTTTTAGTTTTCCCTGCTTGCGCGCTTTGGGAGCAACTCCGTACCATCTACTTTCCATTGAAACAGCCAAGATATATCGACGATACTTTTCGGGAACACAGACAACACTAATGTAGAAGGACAACCTAGACTAATCCATACATTCAAACTAGGGCCTACCTATACATTCAGTCTTGGATGGGATCCAATAAGAGACTGCTACTCCCATTACATTTTGCATTGATCCTTCCCAATGATTCAATCACATGATAAGAACTGAAAAAGTGTAAATACTTGGCCAAGATCTGCGTGGTCTGTAGATCTGTCCAGGTGGTGGCCAAACAGAACAGCAAAGGCTTACATTAAATGTGCTTTATCAAAAAGGTCTATATAAATAAACCAGTAAACCCTCAAAGTAATGTTGCTCCTCTATCAAAAGAAGCACAGCATTTCTTTCCTTCTATTGTGTACTCATGCGCTTCTGTATCAGACTTCCTGTTTTCAGCTTAAAAGGAAAACTATACCCCCAAAATGAATACTTGAGCAACAGATAGTTTATATCAAATTGAATGACATATTAAAGAATCTTACCAAACTGGAATATATATTTACATAAATATTGCCCTTTTACATCTCTTGCCTTGAACCACCATTTCGTGACTCTATCTGTGCTGCCTCAGAGATCACCTGACCAGAAATACTACAACACTAACTGTAACAGGAAGAAGTGAGGAAGCAAAAGGCAGAACTCTGTCTGTTAATTGGCTCATGTGACCTTACATATGGTTTGTATGTGTGCACAGTGAATCTTACGATCTCAGGGGGTGGCCCTTATTTTTTAAAATGGCAATTTTCTATTTATGATTACCCAATGGCACATACTACTAAAAAAGTATATTATTATGAAAATGGTTTATTTACATGAAGCAGGGTTTTACACATGAGCTGTTTTACTCAGTATCTTTTAATAGAGACCTACATTGTTTGGGGGGTATAGTTTTCCTTTAAACCTCCAGGGCTAGGGCTTAAGCATGCTCAGTTTGCTCCTCTCTCCCTCTTCCCTCCCTGCTGTAATCTGAGCCCAGAGCTATGTGTGAGCAGGGAGAGACTCAGGCAGGAAGTGATGTCATGCCAAGCTAATACTACAGCTGCTGTCCTAAACAAACAGAGAGCTCATTGAGCTGTTTACTCAGGTATGGCAAAGCATTCTGCAGAATAAATATAGTGTTATAGCTTGCACTATTGTGTCTAATCTATAGGCAAATAACTGCTTCTGTAACTTTCTTTCTCCTTTAGTTCACTGCTGCAGAAACATCTTCTAATGCTTCTCTGCTTAATTAAATCCCTCCTGTCACACAAGCATAAGAACAGAGCAGAGAAGCGTCTGAAGATACTCCCTGCATTAGTAACTTAAACCATTTCTATTCTCAATTTCTGCAGCCAGAAAACAAAACTAGGGGGTGGAGCATGTTATTCATTCTGGCTATTAATAATGTTAAACTGCAAATATTTTGAAAACAAACAAACGTAAAAAAAAAAATAAAAAAAAAGATGTACACTGCAAAAGAAGAGGTTGCTTGAAGGTTCACAAATGAAGGGAAATCCAGACAACCAGTGCATCTATAGGTAAGACTTGAATACACAACACAAGAAGCAGTTGGGTAAATAGTTAGAGTAAAGTGGCGTACGAGTCGAGTTTCCCTCGACCCAACCTTCATCTGCCCCTTCCCGAACAGAACCCAGCCCGGCCCACTCAGTCCCCTCTTTTTATAGCCCGATCTGACATCATGAAAGGGGCAGACGCAAGTCTATAAATTCAGGGAACGGAAGCCAGCAGTATGAGATTATGGGCAACCTGAAGATTTTTTGCGGTAGTCAGCCCAAACCCGCCTGACTCGCCTGACTCGCGGTTCACCCAAGTTTCGTGCCGTCCCGCACATCACTATTAGAGAAGATCTCAAGTGCATAGCAGGGCTGAGATGTGAACAGTATCATACATTTTATGCTGAAGGGTAAAAGCCAGTGCTGGGAGTGCAATTGCTTTTATTTTTAAATAATGTAGAGATCTTTCCCAGAATTCCAGTGTTGTTGTGGTTGGTTGTCTTCAATTCTGGTATTCAACACAAGAGTGTGCCCAATTCTTTAGACCAAAGTGTGCTACACTAGTGATGTGAGGGTTGAGAGAAACCCGCACCCATCTTCCCCCCCCCCTCCATTTATAGAACCGCCCATCGATGGCATCACAAAAGGGGTGGGGCATGCACAAGTCTATGTAACACGAAGCTGACAGCCTAAGGTTGTGGTTGGGGAGAGCGAGTAGAAGAACTCAACCTGCACCTGCCCACGACCAACAAGAGGAGCAGCAAGGTCAGCCCAAACCCCCTGACCCGCGGGTATTGGGCCGGCCCACACATCACTATGCTACACCTATTGATTCACAGCGTTGAGGGAACCCTGGTCCCAAGGGATGTCAGTAGCTCCAGGAACTCTCTCTGTGTCAATAGGTGCAGCTGAGCTGGATTTAGCATGGGAGCCCAACTATACCGAAGTGCAAAGAGGCCATTTTGACTTAATAGCTTTAAAGGGGTGGTTCACCTTTAAAGTGGACCTGTCATCCAGACATAAAAAGCAGTCTGAATATAAGTCCTTATCAAATTAAACATGAAATCCAAATTCTTTTATTTATTAAAGCGTTCATAGCTGTTGTAAACTCATGTTGTAAACTCATTTAAAAATCTCAGCTGTCAATCAAAAATTGCCTGCCCCTCGTCTATGCCTTAGGCATAGAAGCGGGGCAGGCAATTACTTTCACTTTCCATTCAGCACTTCCTAGATGTCACTGCTCTCCCCACATTCCCCAAGTTCTCTTCACCATTTAATTGTGTAGCCAGGGCATGGGGATGGACATCAGGTCCCCCATTCTGGTGCACAAACAAGATTCTGAGATGATACAAGGCTTGTCTTAATACAAGTGCCCACAATATGGCTCCTGCCTGCTTGCTATAATTATGGGTTTCCCAGACTGAAGGAAACAAGATTCAAATAATTTATATAGTGTAAGTAAAGTTAATTTTGCTGGACTAACATGATAAAATAGGATTTGGAATAATTTTTTTTTGGGTGACGGGTCCCCCTTTAAGGTTACTTTTAGTATGTTATAGAACGGCCAATTCTAATCAACTTTTCAATTGGTTTTCATTATTTATTTTTTATAGTTTTATAGCCATTTGCCTTTTTTTCTGACTCTATGCAGCTTTCAAATGGTCGTCGCTGACCCCTTCTAAAAAGCAAATGCTCTGTAAGGCTACAAATGTATTGTTATTGCTAATTTTTATTACCGTACTCATCTTTCTATTCAGGCCTCTCCTATTCCTAGTCCAGTCTCTTATTCAAATCAATGCATGGTTGCTAGGGGAATTTGGACCCTAGCTACCAGATTGCTTAAAGTGCTAATTGAAAAGCTGCTGAATAATATGCTAAATAACTAAAAAACCTTAAACAATGAAAACCTACAGCGAATTGTCTCAGAATATCACTCTCTACATCATACTAAAAGTTATCTCAAAGGTGAATAACCCCTTTTATGAATGGGGATCAACAGCGTCGGATGACTGTGAAATTAGTGGGAACTCAACTGCAGTAGCGGAGGTAAATTTACCCTTTTATGTGTATCCCAGTGAAACATTTGTTGTGTGTACTACAGCATTTAGAACACTACTGACGGCAAGTGGCATTCATAAAAGTGCGGGCTGTGTCAATCTCGGTGTCAAACTGCTCGTATTTCAGAGTATGTTTTATAGCAGATACAAATCCGTACAAACATAAATAAAATAATCATGACTGCCCCAAACCTGATATCCTGCGGATGCAAACTAATTTGTTTAGACCGGAAGGAAATCAGATTGATACCTGCTTGTTTAAGGGTAGGCAATATGATTATGTGATTAATGTGATTAAAGGGGAACTACGGCTTCCAAACCAAAATTTGATAAAGAGGCCCACATAACACAGACAACTCTAATATAACCATAATTAATAATAAATGCCATTTTTTATGCTGCAATCCAGCTGTTTAACAGTTCTTCTCTTTCTGCATCATTTGAAATCCTGGCAGGGAAGGAAGGACTAAACACTGATGTTACAAACTGAAACAACTTCTCCACAGCTTACAGACAGCATGCAAGAACTACATAACCCACAATGCATTGCACTATGATGTTCCTTTCCTTATTGAAATCATGTGTGCAGGGAATTGTGGGGTTTGGAGGATGCAGGCTGAGGACAGATGGCTGTTAATACAAAGTAACAGTAGTCAGTCAG
Organism: Xenopus petersii; assembly: GCA_038501925.1. Lineage (NCBI taxonomy): Eukaryota > Metazoa > Chordata > Amphibia > Anura > Pipidae > Xenopus > Xenopus petersii. Next base: position 147,079,830 of record CM076682.1, read on the forward strand.
CTCAGCAAAGTAGTCCGACAGATCAGCAGGAGAGCAGGGGGGCTAGGCTTAGGGAACTGTCAGAAACCATTAAAATCATGAAAAGTCTGTATATTTTTTAATTGATGTATATTGCAAAGTTGCTTGAAATTATGTTTACTTTTCAAAAAGAGATACTGACACCAGAAATAAAACTTTTTTACATCTATCATAATACTGCCTTTGAAAGCTACTTAGAACTTTGCCATAAAGTATTTGCCTGATGCTTTTTACATTACCTGTCTTGACTCCCTGTATTTGTCTATGAGGGGGCTGCCATATTTGTACAGCAGGAGTCCGTTAGCATTAGAAACTTTAACTGACAGGCTGAGATGGGACAATTAGGTTGGCAAAAAAGTCAGGTTAAGAAACTTCAACTAACAATAACTATACAATAACAAACCTCTCAGCAAAAAACGATCAACATTACTTTTAGGTAACTTTCAATGCACATTCATATTTTTAAAAAAGTAGTTTTTAAGTGTCAGTATCACTTTAAGTTATGTTTGTGCGGAGTTCCCCTTTAATTATGTCAATCAACATGAAAATCGAATTTAAAAAACACACTGAGGGTCATTTATCAACACTGGGCAAATTTGCCCATGGGCAGAAAACCATGGAAACCGATCAGATTGCTGCATTCATTATTCTACTTGCAGCTGGCTTTAAAAAGCTATTCACTGAATGGTTTCTATAGGTAACTGCCCATGGGCAAATTTGCCCATTGTTGATAAATGAGCCCCACTTAGATACCTTAAATACATAATAATAGTGCCATTGTGGAAATCTACAGTCTCATTTTTCCTGGTGCAGGTATAGGATCTATTATTTTGAATACTCGGGACCTGGGGTTTACTGGATATTTTCTGTAATTTGGTATTCTCCATACATTAAACATTAAATAACCCCAATAGGCTGGTTTTGCTTCCAATAAGGATTCATTATATCTTAGTTGGGATCAAGTACAAGCTACTGTTTTATTATTACATCAAAAAAAGAAAATCAATTGTAAAAATCTGAATTTTTTGATTAAAAGGAAGTCTATGGGAGACGGCCTTCCTGTAATGTGGAGCTTTCTGGATAATGGCTTTCTGAAAAACAGATCCCCTTACTACCTGTGACTTCCTCTGGTTCCTGTATGATTGTCTTACAAGACACATATGACAATGAACTTGGCTACAAAGCTCAATTACATTTACAGCAATGTTACCTGGAGAGGCCTCGCATATCTCTAAGTTGGCAGTTTCACTACATCAGCTACTTTGTTGCAGTTGTGCCGCTTCCAAAAGCTCTTCTGCTGTGCAGCATTGCATTGTTACAGCTGGAAGCCAAGTTTATGATTATTAAGAGGTGGTGGCTCATTTTAAATTTCATCTGGTTGGCTCATAGGGGCTTACTCCCCTCCACTGGCACTTTTGTGATCCGGTTTTAAAAAGCCGCTTCAATTAAGGCCTGAGTGCCCTAGGCGGAAAGAATGAGAGTGCTCAGCAGTAGCTTGTCAGCGGCAGCCGCTTATACTTTACTGTGTGCAGCTGGGAGTTGCGGGGAATCATAGCAAACGGGAGAACAAAGATCTATGATCTATAGGAGATCACCTGCACGTTGTGTATGAGATAAAGGCATAGCAACATTATCTGGCTCTGGGAAATGGGCTTAGCGAGGAAAACCGAGGCAGGATAAAACATTTAACCAAAATAGCACATTCTGGTTAAACATAGAATCTTAATCTATGGGGGATAGAGATTTTCATTGTAAGAGACGTAAAGGGAGTTATTTATTAAGGTTCAAGTTGTGTTTTCCATGAAAATTCAAGTTTTTGAGGTTATTTTTTTGGTCAAAGATAGGGAGCACCGAATCCAGGATTCGGTTCGGGATTCGGCCAGGATTCGGCCGAATCCTTCTGCCTGGCCGAACCGAATCCTAATTTGCATATGCAAATTAGGGGCGGGAAGGAAATTGTGTGAATTTTTGTCAGAAAACAAGGAAGTAGAAAATGTGTTTCCCTTCCCACCCCTAATTTGCTTATGCAAATAAGGGTTCGGATTCGGTTCGGTATTCGGCCGAATCTTTCACGAGGGATTCGGGGGTTCGGCTGAATACAAAAAAGTGGATTCGGTGCATCCCTAGTCAAAGATCAATTTTTTTTGGGGGGGGTTAAAAAAATTCTAGATTTATTATACAGGTATGGGATCCGTTATACTGAAACCCGTTATCTAGAAAGCTCCGAATTACGAAAAGGCCATCTCCCATAGACTCCATTGTAAAAAAAAAAAATTTTAAAAATGATTTCCTTTATCTATGTAATAATAAAACAGTAGCTTGTACTTGATCCCAACTAAGATATAATTAATCCTTATTAGAGGCAAAACCAGCGTATTTATTGAGCATTTACATGATTTTCTAGTACACTTAAGGTATTAAGATCCAAATTATGTTATCCAGAAAACCCCCGAGCATTCTGGATAACCGGTCCCATACCTGTACCCTGAGCCTGGAAATAGCTTTAATACGAAAATACACCATCTAAAACCTGTCGAGGTCATGTAGGAGTCAATGGCTGAGGGTCCTTGAACCATTTGAAGATGTTAATAACCTTCATGATGTTCCAGGTTTTTTTTGGAGGGTTTTGCCCTGAAAACTCAATCAATTCGATTGATTCAATGTTTTTTTCGACAATTCGAGTTTTTGGGTTTTTAACCTCGAACTTTCGGATTCCAGTTTTTGGGTTGTTAACCTTGAACTTGCCGATTCGAGTTTTTGGATTGATAAACCCCAAATTTGCTAATTTCACTTTTTGGGTTGATAACTCTGAACTTGCTGATTTGAGTTTTTGCGTTGTTAACCTGGATCTTGCTGATTTCAGTTTTTGTGTTGATAAACTCGAATTTGCCGATTTCAGTTTTTGGGTTGTTAATCTCGAACTTGCTGATTTCAGTTTTTGGGTTGTTAACCTAAAACTTTCTAATTTGAGGCTTTGGGTTGTTAACCTCAAACTTGCGGATTCGAGTTTTTGGGTTGTTAACCTCGAACTTGCCGATTTAAGTTTTTCGGTTGTTAATCTCGAACTTGCTGATTCAAGCTTTTGGGTTGTTAATCTCGAACTTGCCGATTTAAGTTTTTGGGTTGTTAACTTTGAACTTGCTGATTTCAGTTTTTGGGTTGTTAACCTCAAACTTTCTAATTTGAGGCTTTGGGTTGTTAACCTCAAACTTGCTGATTCGAGCTTTTGGGTTGTTAACCTCGAACTTGCTGATTCAAGCTTTTGGGTTGTTAACCTCAAACTTGCTGATTTAAGTTTTTGGGTTGTTAACCTCAAACTTGCCGATTTAAGTTTTTGGGTTGTTAACCTCGAACTTGTGGATTTCAGTTTTTGTGTTGTTAACCTAAAACTTTCTAATTTGAGGCTTTGGGTTGTTAACCTCAAACTTGCTGATTTAAGTTTTTGGGTTGTTAACTTTGAACTTGCTGATTTCAGTTTTTGGGTTGTTAACCTAAAACTTTCTAATTTGAGGCTTTGGGTTGTAAACCTCGAACTTTCTGATTCAAGTTTTTGGTTTGTTAACCTCGAACTTGCAGATTCAAGTTTTTTCTTAAATTAGAAACCATTCAAGTTGTGAGTTCATTAGAAGTCTAAAAACACTCTAAAATCGACCTTTGATAAATAACCCCCTAAATGTATGTAAGTGACTGTTACTAGCCAAGTGCTGGGCAGAGACAGGAGCTCAGCCACACTATATCGCAGTTAAGCAGTGACAAGGGATTCAAGGAGCAAGGAGACGACACGCTTTACAACAGCCAAAGCTTCTATGCACTTCCCCTTTCATTCATTGAAGACTGGGAGGAAAAAGGAAAGTTTTGCCGATTGCGCAAGGAACTAATTAATTGATTTTCGGGTTTCGCAACTTGAACTCTCAGAATCAAGTAATTACTATTAGAGTTTTTTTCTTAAATAAGAAACCATTTGAGTTGTGAGTTCATTCGAGGTATAAAAAAACTCTAACATTCGACCTTTGATAAATAACCCCCCAAAACATTACCAATACTGCAATTTAGTGAATATATGTAGCTTGACATTAGCAGAATATCAGCCTGTAACCCACTCCCAATCACCAGGCTGTACTGCTGTTCTCCCATAAGGCCTCTCTGTTGCATGTGATGCATCTGAGGCAGAGCAAAGTGTTACGCTTTGTAGCTAAAAAGGCAAAAGTGTTGCTAGATTATTCAGATGTTGGTGCCAGTACAAGAATTGTATTTCAGCTGGCAAGGCCGATGCTTCTCTGCTTGCCCCGTATCTGATAGAACATTAATCATCTCCCGTTTCCCATTCAGATACACTGACACAGATTGTAAAATGTAATTTAGCAGTGGGAATAGAGTTAATGTTGTTTAATGGCCATCAGCTTCCCTAGGATTTATTGGCTTCAAAAACAGGTTATACTAAACTGTGTGTATTGGGTATGAGAAATAAAAGCAACGCTGATCCGCATCAAGGCCAACAGAGGGTATTCATGTTTTATACAGAGTTCTAACAGAGTATTTCATGAATATACTGAGGGGTGAAAACAATTCCATTCCTGGCCAGAAGCAGAGACTTACACGGATACGGTTTATTCATTCTCTGTATAAATATTCATTGTATTAAAGGAACAGTAACACCAAAAATTGTAAGTATTTTAAACTAATGAAAATATAATGTACTGTTGCCCTGAACTGGTGTTTTTGCTTCAGAAACTCTATTATGGTTTATATAAACAACCTGCTGTGTAGCCATCCAAACTGAAAAAGGAGAAAAGGCCCAGGAAACCCTTTGGTGTGCCTAACCAAGTGCAGGATGTCTTTCCTTCTCCTTTAAAGGGTAACCTAAAGGTGAGCCACACCTCTAACAAGATAGGGAGATGCTATGGACAACTTAAATGGCAGTGGGCCATGAATGATGCAGGGCTGCTGAAAAATCTATTACCTCTCTATTACGTTATTATAACACGGATTATCAATGTGCACCATATATTCACATTCACAGAGGCAATTGAGTTCCGGGGCTGACAACTTTAAAGGGGTGGTTCGTCTTTAAGGTAGCTTTTAGCATGTTATAGAATGGCCAATTCTAAGCAACTTTTCATTTGGTTTTCATTATTTATTTTTTTATAGTTTTATAGTTATTTGTCATTTTCTTCTGACTCTTGCAGCTTTCAAATGGGCCTTGCTGACCCCATCTAAAAAAAATGCTCTGTATTGTTACGGTACTTTTTATTACTCACCTTTCTATTGAGGCCTCTACTATTCATATTCGAGTCTCTTATTCAAATAAATGCATGGTTGCTAGGGTAATATGAACCCAGCAATGGAATGTTTTCTAGTCTATAGAAACCATTAATCCCATCAACATCAGATGAAGCAAAACCATGAAAAATGTTGCCTACAAAGGAGACTAAGCTTTGGTTATCTTGGGTTCCCCTTATCCTAAATGTGTTTTTTGTACAGGTATGGGACCTGTTATCCAGAATGCTGAGGATCTTTCTATAATATGGATCTTCATACCTTAAGTGTACTATAAATTCATGTAAACATTAAATAAACCCAATAAACTGGTTTTGCTTCCAATAAGGATTAATTATATCTTAGTTGGGATCAAGTACAAGCTACTGTTTTATTACTACAGAGAAAAAGGAAATTATTTTTAAAAATTTGGATTGTTTGGATAAAATGGAGTCTATGAAAGATGGCCGTTCCATAATTTGGAGATTTCTGGATAACAGGTTTCCGAATAACAGATCCCATACCTGTATTTTGTACCAGCTTTTACCTGAAACCTGTTTAAAGGTAAAGTAAGGTGTATGTAATACTGTTAAAGGGGTGACTCATCTTTAAAGGACCAGTAACATCAAAAAAACTTTTTTTCAAACAGTTAACGTAAAGGACCAGTAAGATCAAAAAAATTGAAAAAAAAGTGTTAGTATACAGCGAAAAAAAAACCGCCAAGACAAATTAAACTTTAAAATCGCAAAGCCTTTATTAAGAAATAACTTACACTCCTCTTCAGAAAAGGCGAAACGACACTAATCCATCATGCAGCACTTGATTTCTCCTCCCTGTATATCTCCTATCAGAAAGGCAGGGAAGAGAAGTTGAGCGCCGCACAATGGATCGCACAATCGTTCTCTAAAGACGAGCGTAAGCAGAGTTTCGGTAAGTTATTTCTTAATAAAGACTTTGCAATTTTAAAGTTTTTTTTCGCTGTTTACCAACTTTTAGCATGTTATAGAACGGCTAATTCTAAGCAACTTTCCAATTGGTCCTCATTATTTATTTTTTATCTTCTGAATCTTTCCAGCATCCCCATGTATTGTTATTGCTACTTTTTATTACCCATCTTTCTATTCAGGCCTCTCCTATTCACATTCCAGTCTCTTATTCAAATCAATGCATGGTTGCTCGGCTAATTTGGATCCTAGCAACCACATTGCTGAAATTGCAAACTGGAGAGCTGCTGAATAAAAAGTTAAATAACTCAAAAAACAATTGCAAATTGTGTTGGAATATCACTCTCTCCATCATACTACAAGTTAATGTAAAGGTGAACAACCCCTTTAACATCTATGAAATAAATATAATGACCTTTATTTATCTGACAAATTCACACAAGTGGGAGCTGCCATACTGACGAGGTCTGAGCAAATGGCTCATCATAAAGTATTGCAAATAAAAGTGTGATCTCTTCTGGCAAATGTTTGGCTTTAACAAGTAATTTTCTATGACATTATGGTTTAGAAATCCCTACTGGACCAGCATTGTGCATTATGGCAATGGAAGGAAAAAGACACCATGGAGAGAACCCTGTAACAATCTCAAACTACACTTAAATGGTTACATGTCATTAAATATGAGTAGATCACAAGGAAGCTCCTAATAACAGATCTGATAGAGGGCAAGTGATATCCTGATTCTGAATGGCAATAACAGGCTTTGAAGAGCTCCATCCACACTAAGTGCCTATGTGAAGCACAATGCTATAATGATTACATCTGATTAAGTTACAGCCCACTTTAGGCGGCCGTCCCCATGTAGCTCAACTTAAAATGAATCCTAATTAGAGAAAGTTACAATCACACTGTGAACTACATGATCAGGCCAAAAGCAGAACAGGGCCACTCACTCACTAATTGCTGCTTGGCTTATTTATATGTGTAATTGCTACAGAAAGCACCGCTTGTTTATCCATTTCTCTTCTCTGGTTCCGACTCTTAGAACAGAGTCAGCTCTCCTCCAGGCCGGATCATTTCAGGAGTCAGAACCAGCAGTGCGGAGACTAGAAACAGACAACTACCACTTTCAACAGCTCAAAGAAAAATTTTACCGCCACTCAAATTCGATGATTAACATATGCCGGAATGGTGAGAGCCGTGTTATCTTTCATTATGCAAAAATAATCCCCATTAAGCTCACAATATACCCTACGTCTGTGCTGTGTGGTACTTCTGGTTTTGTGTGTTCAGGTTTGTGTTTGTACAGATTTGTCTATTTAAGGGTAGGACTACACAGACGTTTTTGGCGCGATCCATCTGCATCGGACAGTCGTGTCGTGACGGAACAACACTGCAACTTCATCCGACATTTCTATCTCTTACCTTATTTCGGTTGCATGCGATTTGTCGCAGGCATTTCGTTGCAGTGTGTCGAATCGCACAGAAAACGTCAGTGTAGTCCTACCCTAAAGGGGTTGTTTACCTTTAAATTAGGCATTTTATATTTAGGGGTAAATATACACTATAAGGGCTCTTACACACGGGCGTTTCTTCCTGCACTCCCCTGCGTTGCGCTTTCTTTCGTTCAGCCGCAGGGGAGAGCAGGAGTAGACACACTCAATTATTCTGAAGGGGCTGTACTCAGACGCATGTAAGGGCCAGATGCAGATGGGACGCAGTATGTTGCATTTCACCTGCGTTCAGTGCATACATGCGTCTATGTGAGTACAGCCCGTGTGTAAGAGCCCTAAGGCTAGCTATCATTATCAGACAAATCAGGCATAAAATATCCGATTCTTGTCCAACTTCTAAATGGGAAAAGCATTGAGAGTGCTGTTCTGTGACAATTTTCAATTAGTTTTCATTATTTATTATTTGTTATTTTTGCTTATTTAGGTTTTTATTCAGCAGCTCTCCGGTTTGCAATATCAGCAATCTGGTGATTAGGGAACAAATTACCCTAGCAACCATGTGCTGATTTGAATAAGAGACAGGAATATTTACAGGAGAGGCCTGAATAGAAAGATGAGTAATAAAAAGTAGCAATAACAATACATTTGTTGGCATGGTTTTTAGCTGTGCTCCCCTGCGTTCTGATTTCATGCGTTAAGCCACAGGGGAGCGCAGGAGTAAACGCTCTGAATTCTTTTCAATGGGGATGTACTCACATAGACGCATGTAAGCGCTAAACGCAGGTTGGGATGCAGTGTATTGCATTTTTTCTGCGTTAGGCACTTACATGCGTCTGTGTGAGTACAGCCCCATTGAAAAGAATTCAGAGCGTTCACTCCTGCGCTCCCCTGCGGCTCAACGCGTGAAACCAGAACGCAGGGGAGCGCAGCTAATAACCCTCATCTGTTAGAGCCCTTACAGAGCATTTGTATTTAGAAGGGGTCAGTGACCCCCATTTGAAATCTAGAAAAAGAGTCAGAAGAAAAAGGCAAATTATTCAAAAACTATAAAAAAAGAAAAGAAAACGAAAGCCAATTGAAAAGCTGCTTTAAATTAGCCATTCTATATTTAGGGGTAAATATCCACTATAAGGGTAGAACTCCACAAGTGTTTTTCTTCGCATCGACGCCCGCCAATAAAACGCACGCAACAAGTCGCATGGAGACGCAGGCGTCAAGATTCAGGTCACAGGTAAAAACTACATTACATCCGTCGCGATACGACTGTCGCAGTGCAGCATTTTAATCGGACAGTCGAAACGTGTAGTTATCTCCGACTTTTCATTCAGTCCGATTATATCTTGTCGCATGTGTTTTGTCGGCGGGCGTCGATACAACAAAAACCGCATGTGGATTTCTACCCTAAGGGCTCTTACACACAGGCGGCGCTCCGCTGTGTAATAATAATGTTGTAATAAAACAGACGCATGTAAGCGGCAAACGCAGTTGGGACTCAGCATGTTGCGCATACATGCGTCTGTGTGAGTACCGCCCCCTTCACTATAATTGAGTGCGTCTACTCCTGCGATCCCCATCGGCTAGACGGAACAATGCAGGAAAAAAATGCCGTAAGAGCCCTAAGGCTAGCTATCATTATCAGACAAATCAAGCATAAAATATCAGGTTCTGGTCCAACTTCTAAATGGGAAAATCTGTGACAAGAGCAAGTTCACAAGTTGAAGTGGAACGTAGTACAAATGACACCGCACTTAATTAATCTCATAAGGACGAGTCTGGAGATGCAGAAGGAGGGAGAATATCGATCTCCGCTCAGGGTTTACCCAAATTCCAAACAATTATTTTACTCGTCTATAGCTGGCTGCGGATAAGTAAATGAAGGTCGGGAATCAGGTCTTAATCTTTCCGATAGCTCTGAATTACCAAGGCCTAATAAAAGAGCAATAAAAACTCATTAAAAACTTGGATAGGGCGAGAGAAAAGAGGCAGACGACGGGAAAATGGACCCGAGACACAAGGAGAGAAACTTGAGAGATAATTGCACTGAAGCCATAAAAGAAAAGTAATTTCAATTGTAAAAGACTGTATTGAATGTGAAATTAAAAAGCCCGGGCGACACATTAACGATCCTTTTACATCCCAAAACTAGAAAACCAATAACCAAGGGCATTTTAGCACCTTATACATCCACTGATTCCCACTGTGAGCTAAATGTATATTAATTATAGGAAAAAAAAAACTAGAAATGATAAGAATCTAACAAGCTGGGATGGTGGGGGGTATCATTCAAACAAACTGTCTTTTATCAAGGAATAACTGCTGAATAAAGAACAGGTATGGGACCTGTTATCCAGAAAACCCCAGGTCCTGAGCATCCTGGATAAGAAGTCTTTCCGTAATTTGGATCTTCATACCTTAAGTCTACTAGAAAATCATGTAAACATTAAATAAACCTAATTTGTTTTTATTCCAATAAGGATAATTATACAGTATATAGTTTGGATCAAGTAGAAGGTACTGTTTTTTATTATTACAGAGAAAAGGATAGTTTTTAAAAATGTTGATTATTTGCATAAAATGGAGTATATAGGGGACGGCCTTTCCGTTATTTCTGGATAACGGGTTTCTTTTGAGACTGAAAAGTCGGTTCAATAAATGTATTTTTTTTTATCACTATTAAAGTGCTGTAATTTGAGGTGTATACATACATACATACATATATATATATATATATATATACACACATACATATATATATACACATACATACATACATACACACACACACACACACATATATACACACACACACACACACATATATACACACACACACACATATACACACACACACACACACACATATACACACACACACACACATATACACACACACACACACATATACACACACACACACACACACAAGATAGGGCTATTGTGTTTTTTCCACTAGTGTATTTCAATCAGTTTCAGACACATGGATTTTTAAACAATAAAGGAAAGAAAAAAACAACAAAAACAAGGAGAAAACGTGTTTGTGGGATTTCTATAGACTTTAATCAAAGAGTGCCCTCCAGTGGCCAACAATGTAAATACGCATAAAGCTTGGCTGACCCAAAAAGAACACATGCTAAATGTTTTCCTTAATGCAGGGCTGGTAAATAAAAGCAAATTCATTAAATGTTTCATTACAAGTCATTCAGATATGGATGCCATTAAATTGCCACAAGCATGTGAAGTTATCAAAGGGCACAATTTCACTAGGAAAACGGGTGCATTCTTGATTTGATTTGGCTTTGCCATGCTGTAAAATTAATGAAAAGAATTGGGATTTATTATCCAAGCTCCAAATGCAACATATAAGGCTTATGGCACATGGATCCAGGCTCTTCTACAGACTAAGGACTAACAGCACAGGTTTCCTATGAGCAGGGCTGAGAAAGTACCAGTGTGTAGGGGCATGAAACGCGTAAGTGTACATGCACGGTTACTGCCACAATGTCACATGTATGCATAAATAAAGTTAATTTTAGAATAGAATAGCTGTCTTTGCCAATTTTCTTCGAAGAGCACAATTTCAGGGAGCCGAAGTCTGTGTTGAAGTTTCTATCGGCCGGGTTGAGGGGTTTGATCAGGTCAGTAAAATCTGTAGAAATAAGTCAACACAGCAAGTCCAGTTATGACTTATTTGTACAGATATACAATGAGCTGGATGAATGAGAAACTTCACAAATATGGCAGTAAATCTTTTCAGAAATTAATGCAAGTCAGAAGTGTCAGACTGGGGTATCCAGGGCCCACCCAGCTGCTGCTCGGGGGTCCCTCACCCAAGTCTAGAGCTGCAGCTCATCCATGTGGCTCCAGTTGTGTGTACCAGCGGAGGGAGCAGGCCTGGGTTGGCGGGGGCCACTTATTCTTTTTGCCAGCCCAGTCCAACCCTGTAATTCAGAAAAAGTTAAAGGGGTGGTACACCTTTAAGTTAACTTTTAGTATGTTATAGAATGGCCAATCGTAAGCATCTTTTCAAATTGTCTTCTTCTGACACTTTCCAGCTTTCAAATCTATAAAAACAAATGCTCTATAAGGCTACAGATGTATAGTTATGGTTACTTTTTATTACTCATTTTTCTATTCAGGCCTCTCCTATTCATATTCCAATTTCTTACTCATATCAATGCATGGTTACTAGGGTAATTCGGACCCTAGAAACCGGATTGCAAACTGTCTCAGAATATCACTCTCAACATCATACTAAAAGTTTATTTTAAAGGTCAACAACCTGTTTAAGGTATATTTGGGGGAATGTAATAAAAGTTGCAAAGCGCAGAACAATTTGCACAAATAAGAATTAAAATTTGCATTTCGCAATGTAATACTCTTCTCTAAACTGTTATTACATTGCGAATTTTAATTGTGCATTGCCAACTTTTAAGGGTAAGGTCACACTGGGCATTTTGGGGAGTTTTGGTCGTCTGGCGACTAATCGCCTCGTCTTTGCAGCGACCAATCTCCCCAAACGCCTTCCCTCACTCTGTGCAGGCTAAAATGAAAGAACGCCGGCGCTTATCACACACAGTTGAAACTTCAAGCGACTTTGGAAAACGAATCGCCGCGTGTGATTAGCGCAGGTGTTTTTTTGTTTTTTTTTTTCATTTTAGCCGGCGCAGAGTGAGACAAGTCGATTAGTCGCCAGGCGACCAAATCTCCTCAAAACGCCCAGTGTGGACATTCACTGTGAACTGGCGCCAACTATAAAATTCACAAACCTTCTTTCACTGTCAAAAGTGGTCGCTAAACAGTAGGGATGCACCGAATCCAGGATTCAGTTCGGGATTTGGCCAGGATTCTGCCTTTTTCAGGAGGATTCCGTCGAATCCTTCTGCCCGATCGAACTGAATCCAAATTTACATATGCAAATTAGAGGCGGGAGGGAAATCGCTTGACTTTTTGGTAACAAAATAAGGAAGTAAAAAGTTTTCCCCTTCCCACCCCTAATTTGCATATGCAAATTAGGGTTCCGTTTCGGTTCGGTATTCGCCCAAATCTTTTGTAAAGGATTCAGAGGTTTGGCCGAATCCAAAATAGTGGATTCGATGCATCCCTACTAAACAGTTTCCGGGTTCGCAAAAGCCATGTTACATTCGCGCAAAGGAAAATTTGACATAACTTTAGGCATTGCGAATATTTTTTTCGTTACTGACTTTTATTACATTCCCTCAATTGTGTTTTTTTCCACAACTGCTGGGAAAACATTCACTGGGGATCATCGGACCACAGCCAGTCCAGGTGCTTCACAGCATAAAAATCAGTTAATTTATTTTATTAATAATTTTACAAAAAAAAAAAATGCCCTTTTCTGCAGGTCTCCTTAGGTTTAAGGGCTCTTACTGACGAGCGGTTGAAGCAGCGCTTTAATACGTTCCGTTTTTCAGCCGCAGGGGAGCGCAGGAATAAACGCATTACGTTTTTTTCCAATGGGGCTGTACTCACACAGGCGCGTGTAGGCGCCGAACGCAGGTTGAGACGCAACATGCTGCATTTTTTTTCCTGCGTTCGGTGCCTACACGTGCCTGTGTGAGTACAGCCCCATTGGAAAAAACGTAATGCAACTATTCCTGCGCTCCCCTGCGGCTGAAAGCAGGGGAGCGCAGCTACAACCGCTCGTCAGTAAGAGCCCTTACCCTGTTTGGCAACATGTGACTTTGTAACAAAATATATCAAAAGTATAATTAGGCGCAGAAAGAACTCTACAGCTCTAGAAATACAACGTTAACTCGATTAAAAATACGACTTTGTTACAGACGAGACGCAGGCAGCCGTAGACGCGGGGACATAAAAGGAAACCTCCGTTGGGTTTAAAGCAAAAGATTGATGCACATTTGAGAATCCACGCGCGGAAGCCAATCAGTGTTATTTGAGATTCAGCTACGGGATGCAAATTAATTAAATTGCAGAAAAGAAACATCTGTTACTTTGCATTTTTACATTTTCCATCAGCCCTTATTTACAACTGCTCTTATATCAAGGCAAAAATTGCTTTTAATTGATAAATCAAAGTTTCCAAAAAAAAAAAAAAAAAAATGGGGAGGATAAGGGACATTTATTTTTCCTTTAATCACAGCAATGGGACAGAATAGCAAACGTAAGAGGATTCACACAGACATTTGCGTTTAAAGCAAATCTTACAGCATTCAGTGACGGTGATGATGATGGCGATGACTCTGTCACAAAGCAATTACTTTATTTGCAACTAAATAACGGTCGTTTATTTACAACATGGCAAGCGAAAAGCACGGGGAATCTGCAGAGCAGCAGCGACCCCTAGTGGTGATTCTGAGTATGTCAATTGTAAATAACCATTAACCACAAATGGGTAGAAGGCTGTGGAAGTGATTGAACTCCTGTTTATCTTCCTGTGTAAGAACTAAAACCATTGTATTCTACACAGTTCAATGGATCATTCTATGTAAGCTGCGTATAGCCAGTTTCAACTTGAATGGTTGCCCCAGGGCTACAAAGCAGCTTATAATTAACGGTGCAGGGTAACAGGGCTTTATAATTAAAGGAAAAGAAAAGTTAAACTAAAGAAGTAACTAGAAATGTTGTACATTATGTTTTGTGCTTCTGTACCAGCCCAAGGCAACCACAGCCCTTTAGCAGTAAAGATCTGTGTCTCCAAAGATGCCCCAGTAGCTCCCCATCTTCTTTTCTGCTGATTCACTGCACATGCTCTGTGCTGCTGTCACTTACTGAGCTTAGGGACCCACTCACAATATACAGTACACATAGAATAGAATTGTCACAATATAAGACTGATTAGTAATTAATACAGATAATTACTACATGGCAGAACAGAAACCAGTGCAATTAGCATCAGAATTTAATAATCAGCCCTGTAGCATCAGCTTATATTACAGACCAACCTCATTTTCTGCTGGATAATTAGTGACGAGCCCTAAGCTCAGCTTCTCAACAGCTGCTCAGAGCCCACTGAGCATGTGAGTGTCACAGACACTTTCCAAGATGGTGACCCCCTGTGACAAGTTTGAAGTCCTGGATCATTGCTGCTATTGACAAGCTGAAACTTTAGCCTCGTGCAATAAGTTAACTATATAAAATAGGGCATTATTAGTGTTTAGTTCTCCTTTTAAAACAGAACAAAGCTAATGTAATTTGTGCTACTTGTCCTTTAATGGGGCTGCCTTAAGGTGGCCGTACATGCAGATCTTTTTATAGTCTTTAAACGAATTGCCTTCTTCTTCTCACTCTTTCCAGCTTTATAATGGGGGTCACTGACCCTATAAAAATAACAGCTCTGTAAAGCTACAAATGTATCATTGCTACTTTTTATTAGTCATCTTTCACTTCATGCCTCTCCTATTCCAGTCTCTTATTCAAATCAGTGCATGGTTGCTAGGGGAATTTGGACTCTAGCAACCAGACTGCTAATAAAACAAAAACATGATGCAAGTTGTCGTCGGTATTTGGCCCCTTCAGAGTAGAGATGCACTGAATCCAGGATTCGGTCAGGATTCTGCCTTTTTCAGCAGGATTCGGCAGATCCTTCTGCTCGGCCAAAACCAAATCCGAATCCTAATTTGCATATGACTTTTTGTCACAAAACAAGGAAGTAAAAAAATGATTTCCCCTTCCCACCCCTAATTTGCATATGTAAATTAGGACTCAGATTCGATATTCGGCCGAATCTTTCGTGAAGGATTCAAAATAGTGGATTCGGTGCATCCCTACTTCAGAGCCAAAGTAAAAGCAACACAGCACAGTTGAACTAAAGCTTATTTCTGCATCCCCTGCAGCTCAATAATAACCAGAGGGCTGCATATCTCCTATCCGTGCCTTAGGTGTTTTTCCCAATGACTGCAGGTATATAATGAGGTTTCTATGGCAACCCCATCATATAGAGTGCAACCTCCAAGTACAGCATTGATCCTGGTACAGACCTAAATGGAATGTGATCCGCTAATAATTATGGGCCACAGAGCTTTGCTCAGAAACTGCTGCAATTTCCTTTAAATAGCACGACCTGTAGATTAATCTAAAGCCACGGCTAAAATGACCGACCATTACCCCATTGTGTCCTCCCAGCTAATCACTGGGCAATGGGGAATGCGCAGCGGCGCAAGGCGAGCAAATATATTGGTTTTTCTTGAATTTTTTGCAGATCCAGAAGCACATAAGGCACAATAATTATAGGCCATAGCCAGACGTATAACATTGCTATGGAGTTATTTTCATCTTAAAGTTGATTTAAAGGGGAACAACCCCTTAGTGAATGGCATTCTGAGACAATTTGGATTTGATTTTTTATCATTTGTGGTTTTTGGAGTTATTTAGCTTTTTATTCAGCAGCTGTCCAGTTTGCAGTTTCAGTAATCTGGTTGCCAGGGTCCAAATTACCCTAGCAACCAAACACTGATTTAAATAAGAGACTGGAATATGAATAGGAGAGGCCTGAATAGAAAGAGAAGCAATAAAAAGTAGCAATAACAATACATTTAGCCTTACAGAGCATTTGTTTTTTAGATGGGGTCAGTGACTGAAAGAGTCAGAAGAAGGCAAATAATTAAAATTACTATAAAAATAAATAATTATGTTCTATATAACATACTTAGGGGCAGATTCACTAACCAGTGAAAAGTCGCCATCGACCGCTCCGCACCCATCGCCACACTTCGCCAGACGAAAATTCGCTCAGACAACGCTAATTCACTAAAATTTCGTTGTGGGAGCCGAAAGCTGGTGACTTTTTGCTAGCGTTACTTTGCCAATGCGAGCAATTCAAAGCAATGATGTGCTAACCTGAGGTCTTGCGCTCAGGTTAATTTGAATATGGCGGGAAATTTAAATTTAAATGGACGCCATTTATGTTAAATGTTGTAAGTAACAGAAGATTGAGGAAGATCTATGCACTCTAGTGCACTTCATCTGGTCTGAGCTGGCAAACGCAAGTCTGGCGAAAGAGGTAACGTTCAGTAAAATCCGTATTTGCGAATGAACGCTAGCGCCTATCTCTTTTGCTAGCGAATTGATGCCTGCGCCCGTTAGTAAATCGGTGATGTCCCTGCGGGCAGTAACGATGGATTAATTGTCACCAGCTTCGCCCTTTATTAAATCTGCCCCTAAAACTTAAAGGAAAGGTGAACCACCCCTTTAAAGCTTTTACAGCGAGGAACCAGTAGGGGGCATTAACCTGATATAGTGGGATGGATACAACCTGCGTACGGTCCCCTTTATGAGCAGTAAAACCTGCTAATTGCACAGTAAGTAATCCCATTCAGTAGTACAGGTATGGGACCTGTTATCCAGAATGCTCGGGACCTGCGGCTTTCTGGATAATGGATCTTTCTGTAATTTGGATCTTCATCCCTTACATCTACTAGAAAATCACGTAAACAACAGGCCTCCAATAAGGATTATTTATATCTTAGTTTGGAACAAGTACAAGCTGCTGTTTTATTATTGCAGAGAAAAAGAGGATAATTTAAAAAATTTATATTATTTGGATAAAATTGAGTCTATGGCAGATGGCCTTTCCATAATTCTGAGCTTTCTGGATAACCGATTCCATACCTGTAGTGTGTGTCCAATCCCTTATCTCTGCCAAGCGACTCCGCGTGACCCATTCAGTCACTGCGGGGCACCCGTTCGGTACATCACTTCTCATTATGAGCGCACCCTAATTTGGGGCTGGTTTTTCAGGTGATGAATGTTCTGTCAGGAAGGCAGACAATGTTGTCGCTGAAGATGTGATTATAGATTCATAAGTTGTTGGACCATTTGAGGAGTTTAATTAAAAGCTGGCAACGCTTACAGAAAATAACATTTGACGTGAATAGGAAGGAGTACGTGCAAATCATAGAAAGTGGCCTGTAATTGTTCCATCTCTATGTGATATAATAAAGCTGAGACGCTTACCTACTCACTGCCAGAGCCACAAAATAGCAGCTACATACATCCTCGTCTCATTTATTTATTATTTATATATATATATATTTATATATATAGTAACAAACACTGGGACTTAGGCTAGGGCCACACTAGGCGATAGCGCCGCGATTTGACTCGCGGCGACTTTTCGCCGCGACTTTTAATCCGCAATCGCTGGGGAAACTTTTGCGCTGGCGTCTATGGGGAATCGCGGCGTAAAAACACACACGGCGATCTTTTTTCTACTGTCGCTCGAAATTGCCTCGCTAGGCAGTTGGTCCCCCAACTGCTCTGCCTCCTAAATCAGACACATGTATTAGTCTGGTTCCAGCAGGACAGGTTTGGATGTGCCAGAGACTATCAATGGGGCTAATCATAATGGTCTAGAGCAGTGGCTCATGAGCAACATGTTGCTCTTCATCCTATTGGATGTTACTCTCAGTGGCCTCAAAGCAGGTGCTTATTTTTGAATTCCAGGCTTGGAAGCAAGTTTAAGTTGTATAGCCACTGATAGCATTACAACACCTAAAATATTACCCAACTACTGCCTTTGCTCTGTTCTGATGCTGCAAGAACCCGTCATGCCCTAGAGCAGGTCTTTGCCTGATACCCTCACGTTCTCCTCCTAATTTGACCTCTCTAGCTTTGAACCTTTCACACTGGGAAGATTATTAGGAAAGAAGTCAACAGCCATAAATGTTAAATAAATGAAGGCAGAGAATGAAAAGCAAACAACTATAAATGTATCTCTCAACATAAGACTTAAACACCTCTAGATATTCCTGGAAGCTGGATTCTTGCCTGATTGTGGTCTACTGTAACTCAACAGATGATTGGGAGGAATGTAATCCTCAAGGGCAACACGTCAGATTGAATTAACCAGGTTTTCTGTGCAAGATCTGGTAAAACAATGAACCTCCCCGGGATCAATCGTTCCAGGCAAGGAAGCAATTGTATCCCATTCCACAGGGATGTCCAGTGTCATGTATTTCACACTGCGACTAATAGGCAATTTCCAAAAGCTTCCTAATATCAAGAGCTATGCATCTGGTACCTATTCCTGGCTGGATAATCTCATGCTCGTTCCCTCTTATTAATTATGCACAACCAGGAAAGAGCAAATATGTAGGACGAGCTGGGAAGGCGACCCAAGTAACTCCCCGGTGTATTCTTTGCTAGGCGGTATTGGGCCTTGTTAGCGCTCTCCATTTGCACAACAGATGCTGAATGAAAAATTGCAAGAGCTCCAAGAGCGAGCGCAGGCTTCGTATAAACACTCTGGGAAGAGACAGACGTAGATTCATGATTTAAAATCGCACTTGAGAGAGGAAGAATAAGTAGCCAAGCTGTCGGTATTTTTGTAGTATACGGAAAGGTTTTATTAATTCCTGATGACCCTCCAGCTACGAACAGAAAGCAATAACGCATGGCATAAGTTTCTGCAGAGAGCATGCGCTTCCTATTAATATAACCCTTTCAAAAACGAGCAAGATTCACAGAACAATCAAATGGAAAATTCACTGGCTCAAGGTATAGCATATTGTGCTCATATCTTGTCATATGTGCAACCCTATGTTGGCTTGGGAATGCCCATGATACTTGCTTATGGCTTAAGGGCTTCTACAAGACATAACATACACAGTGCCATGTCTAACTGCCAGCCTGAAATAGTCATTGTTGGTGAAAGCTCTAAATACACCACTTTAATACATGTAGACACAACATGTTGCAGTTAAAATGGCTCGTGTTAGAAGTGGTAGAAGTACCACAAAGGGGTGGTAATAGAAAAAAGTTACTGCTGCAAAAAGAAACACTTTGGATAAAAAAGTTAAATGCATTGGAACCCCTAGGGATGAATGACAAATGGAGCATTGTTAGCTTCTTGTAAGTTCAGTTATTAATGCTTTTCTCTTTCCTTTAACAGATAGTGCTGCCCTTTGATTTGATTCTCTACCGGCTGGTAAGATGAAATATGTATAAATGATACTGGTAACGCTATGGTTACTTATAAATACGGGCAGTTTTTCATGATTATAATGTATGCAATTTGAAATATGTCGTTGGGGCTGATAAGCTCTTTGCAGGCCCACCCTTGGGCAGTGCTGAGGTCAAGTGAGTTTGGACAATGGGGAATGGACTGTTATGGATTCAGCAAGCTATCTCCAAAGACTTGGACTTTTTCCTATGGACTTTAATTTACTCACTGACTTTTGTATTTTTCTTACAATGAGGGGTATTTTGGGTACACTTGGTCACAATTTGTTTTCGCTACCTTGTTGATTAAAGATCAATAGGCGGGGCCAGGCTACAAATTCCTCTTAGCAGTGGCCACTGACCAATCATATGTAAGATGGGAGGGGCTTTATGTACTTAACCGAGCATCACTGTGTGGATTGTTACACTTGATAAAGAGCCTTTGAAGCTCGAAACATGTCGTGTGGAAAATAAAGGACACATCAGCAGCAATTGTGCGCTTCATGGTATCATTATCCCTACACTCTTCTTGCTTTTCTGAAAGCTCTAAATACAGGCATGGGATGTGTTATCTAAAAAATATTTTAATTATGGAAAGGCTGTCTCCCATAGACTCCATTTTATCCAAATAATACAAATGTTTAAAAATTATTTTCTTGTTCCTCTGTAATTATAAAACAGTAGCTTGTACTTGATATAATTAATCCAAAACAAGTCGTTTGGGTTTATTAAGGGTAAGGGCACAGGGGTAGATTCGGGGAGACAAAACGCCTCTTCTTCAGGTGCGACAATGTCCCAAACTGCCTTCCTGCTGGCTATAATGAAAAATCGACACTTCGTTTTCCAAAGTCGCCTGAAGTTTACTCACGAGGAAACTTGGGGCAATTTCAGAAAACGAAGTGCCGTGAGTGCCATCCCTCTGGCAATTTTTCATTATACCCAGCAGGACAGTAGGGAAAGTCAGTTCGGGGAGAGTGTCGCCATGAAGAAGAGGCGACAAATCTCCCTGAATCTGCCCGTGTGCCCTTACCCTAAAAGTTTAAAGATTCTCTAGTAGACTTGAAGACCCAAATTAAGAAAAGATCTGTTATAGGGAAAACCCCAGGTCCCGAGCATTCTGCATAACAAGTCTCAGGCCTGTACTACTGAACCAGTTATATTCGCCAGTAGCATATTCGGTGCCCTACATCTACATTGCCTGTATTGGCCAGCTTTCGAATATGGGTACACAAATATACAAACAGATATTTGAGCAGTAGCCAATCACAGGCAGCCTTAGCGTAACGTAAGCAGTGATGTCATGGGCCATTAATGTTGCATATGCACCCCATTAACTATGTAAATAAGAAGACTTGTGTTTTACATCAAGGTGAATCTAAACACTGGTTTTATCAACTGCAATATCTTCAACTAAAAACCCAGAAAAAAATTGTATTCAGATTTCAGTTATCTTGTTACGTTGCTGAAGAGTTCTCATAGGAACATTTAAGCTCATTTTGCCTTAATGAGACTAACTAAATACTCCTCTGTGCCAAGCAGCTGTTGGTAGCAGACACAGGCCTTGCATGAGCAAGAATCTCAATGTGAGCAATAGAATACAGGTATGGGATCCGTTATCCGGAAAGCCATTATCCAGAAAGCTCTGAATTACGGACAAGCTGTCTCTCATAGATTCCATTTTATCCAAATAATCCAAATTTTTTTTTAAATGATTTCCTTTTTCTCTGTAATAATAAAACAGTAGCTTGTACTTGATCGCAACTAAGATATAATTAATCTTTATTGGAAGTAAAACCCGCCTATTGGGTTTATTTAATGGTTACATGATTCTCTAGTAGACTTAAGGTATGGAGATCCAAATTACAGAAAGATCCATTGATCCTGAAAACTCCAGGTCCTGAGTATTCTGGATAACAGATCCCATACCTGTACAAAAGCACAGACTCCATGTAAGTGCAGTTCCTCCCCTATTCCTGAGCCAGTGAGCGTATGGGATCCTCTGATGGAGCACCTGACTGATATCTGGGCAAAAATCAGCTAGATATTAATTGGGCAGGTCTAGAAATACCATTGACGAGTCAACTCAGTCCTTGCCCCGGTGGACTGCACTTACCATTGCTGTGACCTCAAGGCTGAGCAGATCATTAAATAACACATACAACACCATTGTATTGGACAGGGCTCATCAGTTATGTGCTATGTAACCTGTGCCTTTTTCCAGCGTGAATGGCTGCCCCCATGGCTACACAGCAGCTTGTTTATATAAACTATAGTAGTCTTTCTGAAGCAAACACAGAGTTTTTACCAGTGCATGCTAACAGCATATTATAAGTTAATTACTTTAAAAACGCTTTCATTTTTTGAGGTTGCTGTTCCTTTAAGCTGAGTTGAAGAATAGGATAAGTTAGATGAGAACTTATATGCAGAATAATTTAGGTACCAAGCGGATGGAAAATGAACAATAGAAGACAACAAGTCAGCTGTATCAAACACAGAAATTAAATGGAGGAGGAGAACACACATTGTATTGGGTGCAGCAGTTTGTGGATATGAATGTTAGCAACACCGGTATAAGTGAAGACAGCTGGGAGAAAAACATCTAAGGAAATGTGTTATATTATCATGACTGTTATAAGACTTCTGAGAGTTGAATAATAAACGTTGCACCAACAATACACAGTTCAGCCTCTAGATGGAACTGCAGGGAAATCATTCTCACCAACATCCCACAGCCTATAGCCCATAAATATTAATACAATGGGTTCTGATGCTCAAGGACAGATATCATCAGACACATACAAAAACAGTGATTTTAAGAAATTCAGTTATACCACTTAAGGTGGCCATGCACTATAAGATCCCCTTGTTTCACGAGGGCTCTTACCCCAATTTGCCAACCAAAAGGTGGGCGATATTGGGCTAATCAGAATGTTCGGCCCTACAGCGAAATGATCGGATTACAATGACAGGAATACCAGCTGTCTGGACGAGGACCAGATCAACTGCATGGCCAATTTTTGGCCAGATATCGGGTCTGGGAGGACCATCAGAGGGCCCCATACACTGGCCGAATTCATCTAAAGGACCTGAATTTGCCCATGTATGGCCACCTTCAAACTGGTATGGTGTGTGCAATCTCCTGACCTACCACTAAACATTCAGATTCAATAAAGTAGTACAAAGAACAAATCACACAATATTGCGGCCATTAATGGACAAGACAGCAATCATATGACAGTTATGTCTGACAAATAGTAATGACAGTCACCCATTGATATCGTCAGATAGGCAATACATACAGAGATATCGTTAGCGGACAGAAATCTTCCGATCAACTAAACGACCAATCACCATGGTACAAAAAATGTCAGGACGATCCACACACGGTCCATAAATCATATGAAACGAAGATTTGTACCTCTTTATCTTTGCTTCTATGGCCAGCTTAAAGGAAAACTATACCCCCCAAACAATGTAGGTCTCTATTAAAAGACACTGAGTAAAACAGCTCATGTGTAAAACCCTGCTTCATGTAAATGAACCATTATCATAATAATATACTTTTTTAGTAGTATGTGCCATTGGGTAATCATAAATAGAAAATTGCCATTATAAAAAATAAGGGCCGCCCCCTGAGATCGTAAGATTCACTGTGCACACATACAAACCACATGTAAGGTCACATGAGCCAATTAACAGACAGAGTTGTGCCTTTTGCTTCCTCACTTCTTCCTGTTACAGTTAGTGTTGTAGTATTTCTGGTCAGGTGATCTCTGAGGCAGCACAGATAGAGTCAAAATGGTGGTTCAAGGCAAGAGATGTAAAAGGGCAATATTTGTAAAAGGGCAATATTTATGTAAATATATATTCCAGTTTGGTAAGATTCTTTAATATGTCATTCAATTTGATATAAACTATCTGTTGCTTAAGTATTCATTTTGGGGGTATAGTTTTCCTTTAAGAAACTGTGGCGTAGTCATCAGTCTGTATATCAGAGGATTCCATCAAGCTCAGCAATTTATTTTTAGCTTTTGAAAAAATGTACTTTAAAGTAGAAGGAAAGGCTAAAATGAAGTAAGCTTTATAAGAAAGGTCTACATAAATACACCAGTAAACCCACAAAGTAATGCTGCTCTGTGTCCTCTGTCAAAAGAAACACAGCATTTATTTCCTTCTATTGTGTACTCATGGGCTTCTGTATCAGACTTCCTGCCTTCAGTTAAAACCTTCAGGGCTATGGCTTGAGCATGCTCAGTTTGCTCCTCTCCCCCTTCCTGCTGTAATCTGAGCCCAGAGCTATGACTCAGCAGGGAAACTCAGGCCGTATGTGATGTCACACTAAGCTAATATGGCAGCTGCTATCCTAAACAAACAAGAGAGCTTCTGTTTACTTAGGTATGGTAAAGCATTCTACAGAATAAATAGTGTTATAACTTGCACTATTGTGGTTAATCTATTGACAATAAACCGCTTCAGTACCTTTCCTTCTCCTTTAAGCTGGCCATAGACAAAGATATTTATAGCCTATATTGGATGAATGATCGTCCGTGCCAATCTTCCGATCTGCAAATAACCATTCAGAAATAAATAAAGTAGTAAAGAGAACAAACCACACAATGCTTTGGCCATTAATTGACACACAGCAATTGTATCCGACAAATAGTAGTGATATCATCAGATGGGCAATACATACAGTGATATTATAGGCAGCCGAAATAAATCTTTCAACCCGTCCAATCGACTGAATAACCAATCACCATGGTACGAAAAATGTCTGGACACTCCACACACCTTCGTTTCGTACGATCGTTGTGTCTTTTGGTCAGCTTTAGACTGTAGGAGTCAACTGGTTTGGAAGATGGCATCTATGTATGAACACGAGTCCACTAGAGGGCGAGCAAGGCCCAATATTGTTACCAGAGGTGCAATACAAGCAGATATAGAATAGAAAAGCCTAGTGATACACGTTAGCAATACTATACCATTCCAAACAGCCATAAAACCATCTGGCAATAGATGACAGAGCCTGCTGGAATTTATAGAAGCCAACAGCTGAGGGGGTCACAGAGTTAATATCCGTGTAAAAGAAACCCATGCTGCACATCTGGCTCTGAATCACACTCACCTATTCTGCACACTACAAATATTTCAGTTTGCCATGCCATGGGACACTGAGGGGCTTTATACAATTTATAGAGGGGGTTCATAGAATTTAGGGCAACTATCTTAAGCTCCCCATAGACGCGACGGTTCTTATTGAAGCCCAACCAATCCTTCGAAATTATTGTGCGGTTAGTGGGATTCGAATGATCGTACATCTTACGATTTTCCGGCCGACATCTGTCAGGAAATTGATCGGCCAGGTTAAAAAATCTTTGTCGGTCCCAGTGCAATCTATCTATGTTTGCAGGGCCAAGCAGGCAGCTCCCCTTTGTTTTCCTGGCAAATTGGTCTTTTTAGTTGATGGACAATTCGTACGATCGTTCTGAGAAGATCGTGGTCTCACGATCAGGATCTGATCTTTTAAAAATCTCAACATCTATGGCCAGCTTTAAAACCCCATACACGGCCAGATATAAACTGCAGACAGATTAAGGTAGTTTATTGCCCAGTGTATGGGGCCCTCCAACGGGCTTCCCCCAACTGATATCTGGCCAGATGTCTATCTGCCGGGCTTACAAATCCCGTCAGCTCTAGGACTGAATCGGTTGGTTGATGCAATCCTCAATCCGATAGCCCGTTTTCTCCTCCACCTCAAGTTGGGCATATCGCCAAGTGAGTGGATCGCCAGATGTATGACCAGCTTTAGAACAAGTTATAGTTTCCCTTTACATTAAAAGGCACAGCTGTGATGTCAATAACATCTGAATCGCATGTGTCACTGCTGGGGGCTACAAGGTCACTTTCTGACCATGGCAACAGCTGGTTGTAAAGCCAAGTGGCCACTCGATGGGTGTAATTCATAGAGATTTATGACAGCTGGGAAGAAATGCAATTCCTAAGCACACCGCTTTATTGAGTTATAGTCAGAAGGCAAATAAAGAAGGCTATTCAGGATCATATTTATTAATTGGCACCCATTTATTTGCATATTTAATGATTTCTGCAAGAACATGTGACATGAAATTGAACATTGCACTCATATATTTACTGCCCTTTTTCCCCCAACTACAAGAAACTTTTTCTGGATTTCTATTTTTCTCTCTGTGATTTCCATTCTCTTCATTCTTTATGTTCTCTTCATTCCCAAACTGTGCTAAGCAGACAAAGTTCATTGTGTAAGAGGCACTTCCTTGCTGAGCTGGACATTTGGTGGGCAGATATAGCACTATACTAGAAGCTCTGGTAGGAAATATTTAGGGTTGTTAATAGGAAATATAAGGGTTGTTCACCAACATTCGATTTTCTATTTTTTTTTAATTTTCTACTAAATTCGCCTACCATTTTATTTTCTATGTTTTAATTTTTTTACAAAATTCAACTACCTTTCTATTTTTTTAAATTTTTTACAAAACTCAATTACCATTCTATTTTCTGTTTTTAATTTTTTACAATTCACCAACACATCTATTTTCAATTTTCTTTAAATTTTTTACAAAATTCACCTACCATTCTATTTTCTTTTTACACAAAATTTAAATATAATGTAGGATGTGCCAGTCTCTGGTGTTTCAGTCTGGCAGCTCAGTATGTATGTATGTACCGTATATACTCGTGTATAAGCCGACCCGTGTATAAGCCGAGGTACCTAATTTACCTAAGAAAACTGGAAAAATGTATTGACTCGTGTATAAGCCTAGGGGCCCC
This sequence comes from Xenopus petersii, assembly GCA_038501925.1. Lineage (NCBI taxonomy): Eukaryota > Metazoa > Chordata > Amphibia > Anura > Pipidae > Xenopus > Xenopus petersii. Next base: position 147,106,228 of record CM076682.1, read on the forward strand.
ATGTCAGATTTCAAAATGTGAATGTGACCCAGCCGCAACAATTGGGGGACACTGGGCAGGTACCTGTTACTGTCTGTGACTGACTGTGTCGCCGCCCGGATTTCATGTTTGCTTCCCTCTGCCACCCCTATTTCATGTTTGCTTCCCTCTGCCACTTCCCCCCCATCTGTCGCTCTCCCCACCCTGGCTGCTCTTCCCTCTGTCCTTCCCTCTGTCACCTCTGCTCTTCCCTCTGTCACCTCTGCCCCAGCATCGCTCTCCCCACCCTGGCTGCTCTTCCCTCTGTCCTTCCCTCTGTCACCTCTGCTCTTCCCTCTGTCCTTCCCTCTGTCCTTCCCTCTGTCCTTCCCTCTGTCACCTCTGCCCCAGCAGGCCATGGGCCTCTGCCCCAGCAGGCCATGGGCGCCGCCATTTTGAAAGCGAACGCCAGCAGGGAAGGACGCGCCGCCCGGAGCTCCTGGACCTGCTCCGGGCGGCGACACAGGCAGTCCTGCTGGGGCAGAGGTGACAGAGGGAAGGACAGAGGGAAGAGCAGAGGTGACAGAGGGAAGGACAGAGGTATGACCCGCGTATAAGCCGAGTTTGAGTTTTTCAGCACATTTTGGGTGCTGAAAAACTCGGCTTATACGCGAGTATATACGGTATGTATGTATGTATGTATGTATGTATGTATGTATGTATAGCTTCATTTGTAAAGAGTTGTTTAAGGAAAACTATACCCCTCAAACAATGTAGGTCTCTATAAAAATATATTGCATAAAACAGCTCATATGTAAAACCCTGCTTTATGTAAATAAACCATTTTCATAATAATTTACTTTTTAAGCAGTATGTGCCACTGGGTAATCATAAATAGAAAGCTGCCATTTTAAAAAATAATGGCAGCCCTCTGGCATTGTATGATTCACGGTGCACACAAACAAACCATTCTTGTTAGGTCACATGAGCCAATTGACAGACAGAGTTGTGTCTTTTGCTTCCACACTTCTTCCTGTTACAGTTAGAGCTGCAGTATTTCTGGTCAGGTGATCTCTGAGGCAGCACACAGACCATCACAAAATGGTGGTTTGAGGCAAGAGATGTAAAAGGGCAATATTTACTTAAATATAAATTCCAGTCTGATAAAAATACTTGAAAATGCCACTTAATTTGATATAAACTATCTGTTGCAAGTATTCATTTTGGGGGTATAGTTTTCCTATAGCTATAGTGCCGTACTATGCAGGTGCAGATTCTGAACTGTTACAATTTGCTCCATTAGTCAATACATTTCTCAGCAGTATCTGAGTAGGAATATTAGTAACTATTGTATTGATCATAACAGCTGCTGTTAACGAAACTCAGCGATTCTGCTCAGCAGGGACAAAGATAAGAAATGGATTAACCAGTGGTGTAACAACACTGCAACCGCACCCCTGCAAAAAAAAAAATTCTGGAGGGGCCCAGTGCAGAGAAGATCCTTCCCGCGCCCTCCTACACCCACTCAACGGCTTGCACCCACCTCTCCCTGCCAGCTGGCGTTGGGTAAGAGAATAAAGTGGCAGCGGAGTGATTGGATTTATAAGACCCTGCAGAAAGCAGACCAAGTGTCCAACAGGCACTCCTGTGGGATCTGCTTCCTCTATAGTTACACTACTGGAATCAACTAATGTATCATTTAGAAAAGTTTACAGAGTAGCTGGTGTGATTCACTCGTTGACCAGTGATCGGGAGCACAGAAAGGCCAATATTTATTGGATTGAAACAAGAAGAAAGTCACTCCTGGAGAGAATTTGCCAACTCAACATAGAAAGGAACAGAATGACCCCACCACCTGACCTGTGCTGAATTAAAAGGCAATGTGCCAAGCAGCCGTGTAACAGAACCCTGTATTTAATTCCCCTCTAGAAGATGCAAGGCCACAGTAACCCTGCATTTCTGAAACACGCACGTATATAAATAGACTGCAGAAGAAAACGGATAGCGCTGCGCGCAGCTGTGAATGACATGGAAGGAATGTCCACATAACTCGCTCAAACCATAAGCTCATTCTCTGGATTGCCATGAGCTAACCAACGAAAAGGACCAGCTGAAATTTAATAAATAGCCTTGTTAAAGGATGAAATAAGCCACACAGCGAGGGACCACCATGAAAGTTTACAATGCAGAACAAGTGAGTGTTCAGACATCTTTCCAGGTTTTTTTTTTTTTTTTTTTTTTTTTTTTACAGCCTGTAACGACGGCCCTTGAGAGAACGAACTACGAAATTCAACGTCCAAATATAGAGAAAGCATTCGGATACTTTTTGACTACGTTCTGTTACTATAAAACTTTGCATTGTACTTGATCCCAACTAAGATATAATTAATCCTTATTGGAAGCAAAACCAGCCGATTGTGTTTATTTAATGTTTGGATTATTTTCAAGTAGAGTTACGGTATAAAGATCCAAATTATTGAAGATCCCTTATCCGGATCGCATTACTTTTTGTCACAAAACAAGGAAGTAAATAATGTTTTCCTCTTCCCACCCCTAATTTTCAAATTAGGATTCGGATTCGGTTCGGTATTCGGCCGAATCTTTCCCGAAGGATTCGGGGGTTCGGACGAATCCAAAATAGTGGATTCGGTGCATCCCTATTCTGGATAACAGGTCCCATACCTGTACATAATGCAGAAAGCCGAGGCCGGGCTGCTGAAATGTGGTTCTGGTAATAAATAAAGCCAGAGTGCTCCGAATTACGGAAAGGCTGTCTCCCATAGACTCCATTATAATAAAATAATCCAAATTTTAAGAAATGTATTTCCTTTTCTCAGTAGCTTGTACTTGATCCCAACTAAGATATAATTAATCCTTATTGGAAGCAAAACCAGCCTATTGGGTTTATTTAATGTTTACATGATTTTCTAGTAGATTTAAGGTATGAAGATACAAATTATAGAAAGATCCAATATAGGGAAACCCCAAGGTCCCGAGCATTCTGGATAACAGATCCCATACCTGTACATAAATGCAGAAAGCCAAGGCCAGGGTTGCTGAAATGTTATTCTGGCAATAAATAAAGCAAAAACATCAATATTTTGATCAGATAGAATATGTTTTCCCTGTAATGAGTTCCTGCTGCCATGTAATAGTGAATGCGGCTCCGGTACTGAATTATGGATCAATCTGTGTGTGTAAGTGTAACCTTGAGTAACCTGCAAATCTGTGTAATTCCCAAATATACAGTCATCAATGTGCCCAATGCTCAGATCTCTGATTATTCCTGTGCTGCACTGCTTGCTAGACTGGGGGGACACATGCCCATATTACTAACCACCATTACAAAAAAATTACAGTTTGAGGGACTTTCAGAATTTAAAAAGAAAAATGTAATCAAAATGTTTTACATTTTTAAAAAGCTTCCAGATTTAGCCCAGTCGAGTGGGAGTAAAACTTAATGGGTGAGGATGGTCCCCTCCCACAACAGGTTGGCACAAGTCTGTGCTGATATTCAATCACAGGCCAAACTAGAACTACTACCATAAGGGCAAGTGATATATTATTATTATTATTATTACAACCAGCTGCTATTTCATAACCTACAAAAAAGCAGACCAGTGCATCAACATTTTACAAAATTAAGCCCCAAATGCTGCTTAAAGGGGTTGATAACCTTTGAGATAACTTTTAGTATGATGTAGAGAGTGATATTCGGAGATAATTTGCAATTGGTTTTCATTTTTTATGATTTATGGTTTATTTTGCTTTTTCTTGAGCAGCTCTTCAGTTTACAATTTCAGCAATCTGGTTGCTAGGGTTCAAATTACCCTAGCAACCATGCACTGATTTGAATAAGAGATTGGAATATGATCAAGAGGGCTTACATACAAAGTTGAGATTTAAACAGTACCAATTCCATCACATGTGTAGCCTTACAGAGCATTTGTTTTTTAGATGGGGGGGGTCATTTCAAAGCTGGAAAAAAAGTCAGAAGAAGATGGCAAATAATTCAAATACTATAAAAAATAAATAATGAAGAACAAGTTGCTTAGAATGTGCCATTTTATGACATACTAAAAGTTAACTTAAAGGGATAATGTTGTGGGAAAAAATGTTTTACACATCAGTTAATAGTGCTGCTCCAGCAAAATTCTGCACTGAAATACATTTTACAAAAGAGCAAACAGATTCTTTTATATTTAATTTTGAAATCTGACATGGAGCTAGACATATTCACAGTTTCCCAGCTGCCCCCAGTCATGTGACTTGTGTTCTGATAAACTTCAATCACTCTTTACTGCTGTACTGCGCGTTGGAGTGATATTACCCCCCTACCTCCCCCCCCCATCAGCCTAACAACAGAACAATGGGAAGGTAACAAAAGAACAGTTCTCTAACACAAGATAACAGCTGCCTGGTAGATTTAAGGACAGCACTCAATAGTAAAAATCCAGGTCCCACTGCAACACATTCAGTTACATTGAGTAGGAGAAACAACAGCCTGTCAGAAAGCAGTTCCATCCTAAAATGCTGGCTCTTTCTGAAAGCACATGACCAGGCAAAATGACCCGAGATGCACCTACACTCCAATATCAAAACTTAAAAAAAATACACTTGCTGGTTCAGGAAACCAATAAATTTTATTGTAGAGTGAATTATTTGTAGTATAAACAGTGGAATTTAGAAATAAAAACACCATTAAAAAATCCCTTTAAAGGTAAATCACCCCCTTTAACACCTTCACTGCCAGAGCTTTCTGGATAACGGGTGTCCATATATCGGATCCCATGCCTGTACCACCTTGCACAGAGTAGAATTTGCAAAATGATCTTTATAGTCACAAAAAACATCTGCAGCTTCTTAAAATATCAGTAGACCACACTCCCCAAGGAAAAGATTTCAGGGGTTTTCTGCTGTAAAACACTATTTGTTACTTGTGAGTTATACCCTCATATATTATCCAACTCGAACTAAATGTAAGAAACGATATTAATGCATTTCAATGTAACAATGTCAAGTTCAGCTGGCAGATAGACACAGCGCGGTGCATCTCACACATGAGGACAAATGTTTTGACTGGTGAAACAATGAGGCAGAAGCCAGACAATTAGAAGGCCTGGAGGAGAACAAACATCTGCTACATTGCTTCAAGAGTCACACAATGGCATAAACAAGTACAGCAATTACATTTACACAATGAAAATGTCTCATGAATGGATACTGGAAAGTTGCTTAGAACGACTATTTCTGGAGGAACGTCATTTCGTTTCTACTATGTACTTTATTTTCTGTATATGGCTGAAATGTCAAAAAAATTAACTTGACTTCTTTCATAAGGCACATTAACAGTTTTGGGGTGGGGGTACCACTTTATTTAATGGGCCGTACATACAGATTAGTTAGACATTCAGAAAGTGCAGGAGAACTACAGGGCACAAAATAACGCAAAGCAATTGCTCTTCTTACTGACAGAAAATTGAACACAAAATGCAACGCAGGGTGCAAATGTGCAAGAAACACAGCAGTCTGCTCCCATTTATTGCACTGCATTTGGTAAATGACTTCTATTATAAATAAGGATCCACTACTTTTCAGATTTGGTTGAACCCAGAATGCTTAGTGAAAGAAATACCATCCAGAAGCCTAATTTATGCAAATCAGGGCAAGGAAGGGCGAAAGAGAGCTGCACATTACTTCTACTTCCTTGTTTGTGTGACGAAAAGTCACATGATTTTAAGGATTCAGATTTAGTTTGGACAGGCACGTGGATTCGGCCAAACCCAGCTGAAAAGGGCAGAATCCTGGATTTGGTGCATCCCTAATTATAAAGCAAATAAAAGCAGTCAGTACCAGTATGGCAGTTCCCACTACTGAGATGAAGAGGACTAGGGTGAAAAAGAGCAAACCACTAAAAATGAAAAACAGCTTGTTTATATAAAGCAAACGATGGGAAATGGCTCTGCCATAACGATGACTGCCATTTACTGTTGCCCTGCACTGGTAAAACTGGTGTGTTTGCTTCAGAAACACTACTATAGTTCATATAAAGGCATATAGTTCATAGCAAAGGCAGAAATTGAAAAAAAAGTCTATATGGCACAGGTTAAATAGTGGATTACAGATAACACCATTATGTTCTACAGAGCTTATCTGCTGTGTAACCTAAGCCTTTTCTCATTTGAATAGCTGCCCCCATTGAACACAGCAAATTATTTATATAGACTATAGTAGTGTTTCTGAAGCAAACACACCTGTTTTACTAGTGCAACACTGTTATATTTGTATTACTTTAAAACATTTTACATTTTTGATGTTACTGTTCCTTTAATCGCAGGATTTACATGCACCCTGGGTATATTTTGCCTTTAAGAAAACAATGATTAATTTCCCATGACACCGGTTGTGTTGCCTGTGCAGAACTCATGATCCCAGAATTCCTCTGCAACAATTGGTGCTTATTGTGCGGCCCCCGGATATTGTGTAGGCACAGAAAGACACAATTCCAGTCCGAGCACAAGTGTGCAGTGTCGCAGCATGTATGAACACTCTGTGAAAAGGGATCCTCGTCTTCCCAGCGACATGCCGTGAGCTGCCTCACCAATCCAGACTTACAGGTCTTGCTGGATGCCGCATGAAGCAAGATCTGTGCTCTGCTTGTTTGGAGTCTGTCGGGGAACTTAACTGCATTAATCCATCTCCTTTGTGCATAGGAAATTGGCCAAAGACGTGCTTGAGTCACAACAATGGTGCTTCACTTTACTTGACAAGGTTCATTCAAAAGAAGCTGGGGACACTTAAATAGAAAAGGGGGGCATAGCTATCAGGAAATTACTTCAGAAGTCTTAGAATAAGACTACACGGACGTTTTCGGCACAATCCGACGTGCTGCGACAAAACGTATGCGACAAATCTCATGCAATGGAAATAAGGTAAGAGATAGAAATGTCAGATGAAGTTGCAGCGCTGATATGACTTGACACAACTGTCGGATGCAGACGTGGCACATCCGACATTTCTATCTCATACTTTATTTCCATTGCATGCGATTGCGCCGAAAACGTCCGTGTAGTCCTACCCTTAGGGCAGAACTACACGGGCGATCCGCTGCTGGGCGCCAAAACAGATGCGACAGGAACAAGGTAAAGTAATAGGAAGTCAGATGGTGTCGCAGCTTTGATCCGCGCAACACGACTGTCGGATGAAGACGCAGCTTGCAGCATTTTCATTCGACAGTCGTGTTGAGTTGAATCAAAGCTGCGACACCATCCGACTATTACACAACATTTGAGGGAGGGGGGCATGTATAGAGGTTATTCCTCCACTGAGGTTGTTGCCAGGACACCAACGTGCATGCCATAGAGCTCCAGAGAGCTGTGGGCACTTAGACACAGGGTAATGCTGCTTGCTCTATATTTGTCTCAGTTCTCTTATTTAAAGGGATACTGTCATGGGAAAACATGTTTTTTTCAAAACGCATCAGTTAATAGTGCTGCTCCAGCAGACTTCTCTACAGAAATCCATTTTACAAACAGATTTTTTTTTCATAATAAATTTTTAAATGTGACATGGGGCTAGACATATAGGTCAGTTTCGCAGCTGTCCCCAGTCATGTGACTTCTGCTCTGATAAAATTCAGTCACTCTTTACTGCAAGTTGGAGTGATATCACCCCCTCCCTTTCCAGCAGCCTAACAACAGAACAATGGGTAGGTAACCAGATAGCAGTTCCCTTAAGGCCCCCATACACAGGCCGATAAAAGCTGCAGACAGACCGAGTCGGCAGCTTTTTTGCCCTTGTGTGGGGCCATCCGCCGGGTGTCCTTGATCAATATCTGGCCGAAAGTTGGGCAGACGGCGATCTGGCAGGTTAAAAAATCCTGTCAAACTGTGTCCAAATTTTTGCATTTATGCGGTCCCGCGTTTGGCCTCCATTCTGAACTGATCGCTGGGCCCTAGGGCCATGATTGGATCAGCCCAATATCGCCCACTTCAATGTGGGCGTATCGGGGAGAAATCCACTTGTTTGGCCCTGTGTATGGCCACCTTAACACAAGATAACAGCTGCCTGGTAGATCTAACAATAGCCCTCACTAGTAAAATCCAGGTTCCACTGTGACACATTCAGTTACATTGAGTAGGAGAAACAACAGCCTGTTAGAAAGCAGTTCCACCCTAAAGTGCTGGCTCTTTCTGAAAGCACATGCCCAGGCAAAAAATACACTTACAGAACATCCAGGGCTGAACTTGTGACTGTAATTTCTAAGTGCTTAACAGGTCAGAGCTTCCTTTGGTCACCAATAAAGAAAAGGGGAGCTTGTCAGACTCACTAGGGCACTGCCCAAACTGGCAATATCAATAATAAGGCCATATTAATTTGCTACTCCAAATCCAGCCAGTCCAGCATGTAGCTATGAATGTAAGCAGGACCCTCTCATCCTTCAGTTTCATTCTAAGGCCAGTGTTTATTATTGCTTGTGAAGTGTTGTGTGTCATGCTGCTGCAATATATACACATAATAATGATAACAGGAACCCGCACCAACCTGAAAATAATTGTCTGCCGCTGGCAAGATGCTGGTGGATGTAGATCAATCTAATGGAGCAGCCACAGGGCAGCAGAGGCAGGTTACTGAATGGAGGACAGGTACTGGCTTAAAGGAACAGTAACATCACAAAATTAAAGTGTTTTAAAGTAATAATAATATAATGTAGTGTTGCCCTGCACTGGTAAAACTGGTGTGTTTGCTTCAGAAACACTACTATTGTTTATATAAATAAGCTGCTGTGTAGCAATGGGGGCAGCCATTCAAATGAGAAAAGGCTCAGGTTACACAGCAGATAAGCTCTGTAGAACATAATGGTGTTATCTGGTATCCATTATTTATCCTGTGCCATATAGCCTTTTTTTCAATTTCCACCATTGCTACACAGCAGCTTGTTTATATGAACTATAGTAGTGTTTCTGAAGCAAACAGATACATTTTACCAGTGCAGGGCCATGCCTACATGATACTTTCATTAACTTTAATTTGTTTGGTATTACTGTTCCTTTAAGGACTTGTGTGGCAGCCGTCAATAGGCAAAGAAACAGCTGGACACACAACATGGGGCTGCTATGCAAAGGACTAGTTGCACAGCAGCAATAAAGCACATGGGTGGGTGCAGCATCTAGTATGTTTCGAGCTCTGGCTGAACACCTTACAATCTATGCATTAAAAAAAACGATGAAGCTACTTCTGCACAATTGCATCAACACATAGTTGCACTGCTTCATCTCACTGGCACCTTGAACTGTAGAAAAGCCATTCTGATTGCAACCATGTAACACACAGCTGTAGCAGATCGGATGTCTATGAAGATTCTTATTTATCCAGGAGATGATATATACAGTATCTACAGTTCCTTTAAGTCAACTTTAAGGCAACTGGACATGGGGAGGCACATTTATCAAAGTTCGAATTTACAATTCATGAGAGTTTTTAAAAACTCCCATGAACTCAAAATTCGACCAATCGAAAATTATTAAAAAAAAAAATTGTAAAATTCGGGTGAATAGGATCGACCCAAAAACTCTAATCTAATTCAGTTTTAAAGACTCAATTTGAGTTTTTTATCAGAAAAAATCGCGAATGTCAGGAAGGGTGCAAACAACTCCAAATTGATCCCGGGACGTCGCCCACTGACTAAAACTGAAATTTGGCAGGCCAATGTATGATAAATCTCTGTGTTATTTATCAAAGGTCAAGTTTTAGAGGTTTGTGAGTTTTTTTTATAGCTTGAATAGAGCCACAACTCGAATGATTTCTGATTTATGAAAAAACTTGAATGTAAAAAACTCGAATAGTGAAGGTGAACACCCCTTTTGAGAGCAGGAGGAACCATAGATACAGTTGCTTTAAAGGGATTCTGTTATGATTTTTATGATGTCGTTTTTATTTCTAAATTACACTGTTTACATTGCAAATAATTCACTCAACAATATAAAATTTAATTCCTGGACCAGCAAGTGTATTTTTTTTTTAGTTATTTGGTAATATTGGTGTGTAGGCGCCATCTCAGGTCATTTTGCCTGGTCATGTGTTTTCAGAAAGAGCCAGCACTTTAGGATTGACACTAAATTTCAGACGTGCAAACTTTGACAGTATAAGGGCATCTCTGCAACATATTAAGTGGGAAATGCTTTTCTCAGGGTTAAACACAGAACAAAAATGGGAAGTCTTTAAAATGCTGCTTAATAAATATACTTGTCAGTATATTCCACTTGTAAGCAAGGAACGTAGTTGCAAAGCAAAACCTTTTTGGTTCAATAGAAGCGTTGGTGTTGAGGTGGGTAAGAAAAGACGTGCTTTTAAAACTTTCAAGTTAGCTGGTACAGCCGAATCATTTATAAGGTACAAGGAGGCCAATAAATCATGCAAAGAAGCTATAAGGCAAGCTAAAATTGCTATAGAAAAGGATATTGCAGCAAGCAGTAAAAAAAATCCAAAATTATTTTTTAAATATGTTAATAGTAAAAAAATGAAGCAGGAAGGGGTGGGTCCCCTACTATCAGAGGGGGGTCAGCTGGTTGATGAAAACAAATTAAAAGCGCAGATTCTGAATTCATATTTTTCATCTGTCTACACAAATGAGGAATCAATAAGTGAAGGTTTCCTTCTTAACAGTCCCAATTCTAGTAATACAACTAATGATGCATGGTTCACACATGATGAAATTCAAAAGAGACTAGAACATGTTAAGATTAACAAAGGTCCAGGGCCAGATGGTATTCATCCCAGGGTAATTAGTGAGCTTAGCTCTGTGATTGCCAAACCTCTTTACTTAATTTTTCAGGATTCATTGAGATCTGGCATAGTGCCGAGAGACTGGCGAATTGCTAATGTGGTGCCTCTATTCAAAAAAGGATCCCGTTCTCAGCCTTAAAACTATAGGCCAGTTAGTCTGACGTCAGTGGTAGGAAAGCTTTTCGAAGGGTTAATAAAGGATAAGATACTGGACTTCATAGCAAATCATAATACTATGAGTTTGTGCCAGCATGGTTTTATGCGTAATAGATCTTGCCAGACTAACTTAATTTCTTTTTATGAGAATGTAAGTAGAGACCTCGATTCTGGGATGGCAGTGGATGTGATTTACTTAGACTTTGCTAAAGCATTTGATACAGTGCCACACTAAAGGTTACTGGTTAAATTAAGGAATGTTGGCCTAGAACATAGTATTTGTACCTGGATAGAGAACTGGCTAAAAGATAGACTACAAAGAGTGCTGGTAAATGGAACATTTTCTAATTGGACCAGTGTTGTTAGTGGAGTACCGCAGGGCTCTGTACTAGGTCCCTTGCTTTTCAACTTGTTTATTAATGACCTGGAGGTGGGCATTGAAAGTACTGTTTCTATTTTTGCAGATGATACTGAATTGTGCAGAACTATAGGTTCCATGCAGGATGCTGCCACTTTGCAGAGTGATTTGTCTAAACTGGAAAACTGGGCAGAAAACTGGAAAATGAGGTTCAATGTTGATAAATGCAGGTTATGCACTTTGGCAAAAATAATATAAATGCAAGTTATACACTAAATGTCAGTGTGTTGGGAGTTTCCTTAAATGAGAAGGATCTAGGGGTCTTTGTAGATAACACGTTGTCTAATTCTGGGCAGTGTCATTCTGTGGCTACTAAAGCAAATAAAGTTCTGTCTTGCATAAAAAAGGGCATTAACTCAAGGGATGAAAACATAATTATGCCTCTTTATAGGTCCCTGGTGAGGCCTCATCTGGAGTATGCAGTGCAGTTTTGGACTCCAGTCCTTAAGAGGGATATAAATGAACTGGAGAGAGTGCAGAGACGTGCAACTAAATTGGTTAGAGGGATGGAAGACTTAAATTATGAGGGTAGACTGTCAAGGTTGGGGTTGTTTTCTCTGGAAAAAAGGCGCTTGCGAGGGGACATGATTACACTTTACAAGTACATTAGAGGACTTTATAGACAAATGGCAGGGGACCTTTTTACCCATAAAGTGGATCACCGTACCAGAGGCCTCCCCTTTAGACTAGAAGAAAAGAACTTTCATTTGAAGCATCGTAGGGGGTTCTTCACAGTCAGGACAGTGAGGTTGTGGAATGCACTGCCGGGTGATGTTGTGATGGCTGATTCAGTTAATGCCTTTAAGAATGGCTTGGATGATTTTTTGGACAGACATAATATCAAAGGCTATTGTGATACTAAGCTCTATAGTTAGTATGGGTATATAGAATTTAATTAAAAGTAGGGAGGGGTGTATGTATGGATGCTGGGTTTTTATTTGGAGGGGTTGAACTTGATGGACTTTGTCTTTTTTCAACCCAATTTAACTATGTAACTGCTTTCTGGCAGGCTGTTGTTTCTCCTACTCAATGTAACTGAATGTGTCTCAGTGGAACCTGGATTTTACTATTGAGTGCTGTTCCAGCGGTTATCTTGTGTTAGGGAGCTACTATCTGGTTACCTTCCCATTGTTCTGTTGTTAGGCTGCTGGGGGGGGGGGGGTTGATATCACTCCAACTTGCAGTACAGCAGTAAAGAGTGACTGAAGTTTATCAAAGCACAAGTCATATGACTGGGGACAGCTGGGAAACTGACAATATGTCTAGCCCCATGTCAGATTTCAAAATGAAATCTGTTTGCTCTTTTGAGAAAAGGATTTCAGTACAGAATTCTGCTGGAGCAGCACTATTAACTGATGCATTTGAAAAAAAAAAAGAAAAAGAGACATCAGAAATGGGATTCTGCTCTTAGGTAAATACAGAAGTGTCCATAAAAAGATACTACATACATTGTATATCCATTGTGTATGGAGTATTTTGACAAACTCACGCAAGCTGAGCACCCAAGCACCCAGGTGAATTAGTGCACAGAATGCAGACCGACCATGCGACTCCCAGTATGGATGCATAATGCACATTACTGATGTGCGGGCCGATCCGATACCTGCGGGACCCGCAGGTTTACCCCTGGGTCATGCAGATTCGGGTCGACCTCGCACTGCTCCTCACGGGTGGCGGGCGGATGCGGGTTGAGCTCTTCTCCTGCTCTCCCACCCACCACCTTCAAATGCCGGCTTCCGGTTTTAAAGTCTGCTCGCCCCATCCCTTTTGTGACATCATTGGCGGGAGGGTCAGCGCCGGTCCATAAAAGGACCTCCGAATCGCGGGTGCGGGCTGGAGCAGGGCGGGTTATGGTCGGGTGCGGGTCAGGAAGACCCTGACCCCCACATCACTAATGCACATACCTCCAGAAAGTCCGGTTTTTCTCTGGCAGAAAAAGAAACAACGTTTCTAACTTAATTGGCCTTTGGCAGAGAGCCCACAACAGTCACAGCAGAAGATAAGATGCTTTTTTAACAATTTTGAGATAAGCAAATAAGTAATTGTAACAATACAAGATAACAGGTCCCTTGGGAGAAGTTACACTCACAGCTTAAAGGGCAATTCACCTTCATTAGCAAAACTGTAATACCTGAAAAAAACACAGAAATGTGTTCAAACTTTCATAACCTGCCAAATTTTGGAAAATGAACATGGTAATTAGGGGGCATGGTCAACAAAATTTTGCCACGATACTCGCACTAACTTTTTTGCCCCTCTTTTTATTTCCAAAATGTTGGGAGGTATGTAATGCAGCACTGCAATAAATTCACTGTAGCTGACTTAGCTACATCACAAGCCACTGGTGGTGTTTAAATAGCCATTTCCTTGTGTAGCAGTGATGAGTTTATAGAACATGTTGTGATATGCGGTTTTACATGCAACAGAGAACACACACACATTCTGCATAGACAAGAGCACGCAGCTCCTTGGAAATCTGACTCAAATAAACTCTATATTTCTTATTTAGCGTTCGGACCTGTTTCACCTTGTTTCATACAGGTAATTAAAAATAAAAAAACCAGGAGAACAAACTGGGTCAGGTGAATGATTCATCCATCAGCCGTGGTTCCCATGCCTGAATTCTGACTTGTGCCAACACCTACTCCAACAACAACTGCACATTCCAGCCCATAAACCAACCGCTGAATCACATGACCTCCCAGGGGTTGTAACATTGCCACGTGCACTTCTGCTGCTTAAAGGGGAAATGGAACTATTTAAAAAAAATGCAGAAAAAAGGACTTATTAAAAAAATTAAATGTTTTCCCCTTTACAGTTCTTTGTGTATTTATAGGTATGGGACCTGTTATCCGGAATGCTTGGGACCTGGGGTATACCTTGAGTCTACTAGAAAATCATGTGAACATTAAATAAACCTAATCGGCTGGTTTTGCCTCCAATAAGGATTAATTATATCGTAGTTTGGATCAAGTACAAACTACTGTTTTATTATTACAGAGAAAAAGGAAAGCATTTTAAAAATTTGGATTATCTATGGGAGACGTAATTCAGAGCTTTCTGGTTTCCAGATAACGGATCCGCAACCTGGAGCAAATTGGGTTCCTCCACCTATCTTTCACCCTTGACTGCAACCAACACACTCATACTGTCAGTCACTAACAGATTTTACCTCCTCTAATTAGTGAATGAAGCAACTGAAAAAACAGCATGATTGAGTTGCTTGCAGTAGGACGGTTCAGGTAGTAGTACAGGTAAGGGACCTGTTATCCAGAATGCTCCGGACCTGGTGTTTTCCAGATAAGGGATCTTTTCATAATTTGGATCCCCATACTTTGTCTACTTCCTTTAAATATTAAATAAACCCAAATCATGATTTTTTTTCCTTAAAGGAACAATAATACCAATAATGCCCTCATTGCTACACAGCAGCTTGTTTATATAAACTATAATAGTACTTATCTGTTATCTACTGTGTATCCTGTGCTTGAATGGCTGCCCCATGGCTACACAGCAGCTTGTTTATATAAACTATAGTGGTACTTATGTTATCTACTGTGTATCCTGTGTTTGAATGGCTGCCCCATGGCTACACAGCAGCTTGTTTATATCAACTATAGTAGTGTTTTTATAGCAAAACCAGTTTTACCAGTGCAGACCAACAGTACATTATGTTTCCTTACTTTAAGACACTTTAATTTTTTGGTGCTACTGTTCCTTTAAATAAGGATTAATAATTTTGTTGGAATATAGTACATGGTAGTGATTTATTACTACAGAGAAAAAGGAAATCATTTTTATAAATTCAGATTATTTGGATAAAATGGAGTCTATGGGAGATGGCCTTCCTGTAATTGGAGGCTTTCTGGAAAATGGTTTTCTGGATAATGGATCCCATACCTGTATAGTCATAAGAAAAATAATAAGGTGACATAGGAATTATTATGCATCCGCTACAGGAGATTTTTAGAATAGCGATAAGATTCTACTGAATATTTTCAAACAACTGATGCCCCCAGAAATTAGGCATTAGATCACTTTTGTAGCACACATTCATGGTAATGAAAAGGATTCAAGTATTGGGTTTAAATTGAGATCTGAAATGATCTGCTGTATGTATCCACCAATGAAACAAATGCCACTTACCCTGTCTTTATCATCAGCCACATCACATAGAATATCATCAAGATCCAAAATGCCCCCATCTCCATGCTCCAAACGATGAACTTGTATCCAATAGCCAGGATCCTGAGAAAGGGAAAACAGGAAGGGGTTAGAGGATTTTTTTAGCCAATCTCCATGCTATACTGGAAAGTTAAACTAAAGAAGTAGCTAGAAATGTTGTACATTATGTTTTGTGCTTCTGTACCAGCCCAAGGCAACCACAACCCTTTAGCAGTAAAGATCTGTGTCTCCAAAGATGCCCCAGTAGCTCCCCATCTTCTTTTCTGCTGATTCACTGCACATGCTCTGTGCTGCTGTCACTTACTGAGCTTAGGGACCCACTCACAATATACAGTACACATAGAATAGAAATGTCACAATATAAGGCTGATTAGTAATTAATACACATAATTACTACATGACAGCACAGAAACCAGTGCAATTAGCATCAGAATTTAATAATCAGCCCTGTAGCATCAGCTTCTATTATAGACAAATTCTCATTTTCTGCTGGATAATTAGTGACGAGCCCTAAGCTTAGCTTCTCAACAGCTGCTCAGAGCCCACTGAGCATGTGAGTGTCACAGACACTTTCCAAGATGGTGACCCCCTGTGACAAGTTTGAAGTCCTGGATCATTGTTGCTATTGACAAGCTGAAACTTTAGGCTGGTGCAATAAGTTCATTTTTAGGGTTTGGTTCTCCTTTAAAGGGGCTGTTCACCTTTAAATGAACTTTTAGCATGATATAGAGAGTGATATTCTGATACAAATTGCAATTGATTTGAATTTTTTTTATTTATTTTTTTTTGTTATTTAGCTTTCTATTTAGCTGTTTTCCAGTTTGCAAATTTAGCTCATTGCTAGGGTAAAAATTACCCTAGCAACCATGCTTTGATTTGAATAGTCCAGGTTTACTGGGCTGAGGCATCAGGGAGATTATCAAGAAGTTGACAAAAGGGGTGTGGTGTTAGGGGGTGTGGCCACAAAATGGGGGTGGTCCAAAAATGGCGCTATAAAAAAAATAAAATAATGAAGACCAATTGAAAAGTTGCTTAGAATTAGCCATTCTATTACATACTGAAAGATAACTTGAAGGTGAAACACCCCTTTAATAGGAGTAAATTAGTTACATGTTATGTTAAGTTTACATACCCTCTGTGGGTAGGGTTGCCACCTTTATTAAAAAAAATTTACCAGCCAGTGGGGGGCGGGCACCAAAAGGGGGCGGTCCGTGATGGTAAAATACCGGCCGGGTGGCAACTCTATCTGTGGGCCAAACTATGCAACGTTTATTGCGTATATTTCAGCGAAAGACTCCCTAAATGGACAAACATTTTAGCTGGTTTCATTGAAAAAAAAATAAAGTGTGATTGGCAAAACGAATACAATTTCTGTCTCCCAAATGCAAGGTATTGGCTTACACGTTCATCAACTTTCCCCATGTGAGTTTGGACATAAGAGGCCACGTCATGCCTATTTATTGTAGGCCAAGGAACAGATGCCAAGATGGAGGGAATACGCAGAGCGGCACAGAACACCTGGAGAAACAATTTGCTCAGAAAGCCAAGTTTTATTGCACATTGTTGAACCCTGTTGAACATATAATTTACTGTCCCCGAGCCAGTTGTACAGACTTTCCTTCTTGTGCATTACATTGTGATTTTTTACAAATGCGTGCATTAACAAGACCAGACAAGCAGTGCTCACAACCAACCAGAACAAACCAGAGAAGAAGAAAAGAAACACAAATGAAAGCAAATCTCTAGTGTGCAAAGCTAAAGTTAACAAAATAAGAAATTCTGAAGGACTAGCCTAGCAGCCTTGTTCAAATGCAGCTGATTCATTCCTTTAAACATAGAGGACAGGGGTTAAAAGGGGTGGTTCACCTTCAAGTTAATTTTTAGTATGTTATAGAATGGCCAATTCTAAACTACTTTTCAATTGGCCTTCATTTATTTATTAGTGTTTGAATAAATTGCCTTCTTTTTCTGACTCTCTCCAGCTTTCAAATGGGGGTCACCGACCCCATTTAAACAACAAATGCTTTGTAAGGCTACACATTTAGGGCAGAGATACACTGGCAGCAGGCCCGGACTGGCAATCTGTGGGTTCTGGCAAATGCCAGAGCGGCTGCTATAAGGTGCCATAGAAAGTCAGTATTTAGTGGGCTGTGGGGGACTGTTTGGGCCTCTATGTGGGCTGTTTGGGCCTCTGTGTACCTGAAATGCCAGGGCCTATTTTAATCCTCAGTCCGGACCTGACTGGCAGATTCAGGGAAATAAGTCGCCCGGAAAGCGTTTTCCAAAGTCGTCCGAAGTTTTCTCGTGAGGCAATTTCAGAAGTGTTCGGAAAACGAAGCAATCCGAGTGCCTTCCCGCCGGGGATTTTCATTCTAGCTGGCGGAAGGCAGTTCGGGGAGATTAGTCGCCCCAAAGAAGAGGAGATTTCTCGCCGGGCGACTATTCTCCCCGAATCTGCCTGTGGTGGCAAATATTACAAGGCTTGAAACCCCTGGGGACACCCTAACCCCATTTTCCTAGTATCTGGTTAAGAATGGAAGCTCTATCAGTGTAATAGAACAAGTACCAGAAGATAAAAGGTGAATATTATTATGCTCTGGGGCCTACATGGGCAAATACTAGATTATAGAGAACTGCACTTAAAAGGGTTGTTCCCCTTTAAATTAACTTTTAGTATGATGTAGAGCAGGATATGGTGAAACTATTTGGTATTGGTTTTCATTTTTTAATTTGTGTTTTTTTGAGTTATTTTGGGGCATGTTTACAACACTGGAGATACATATATGGAGAGATTTCTGGAGATGTTGCCCATAGCAACCAATGTTTTCTAATTTATAGGTGGCTATTTAAATCTAATTTCTGATTTCTCCAAAAAGCTCTCCGGATATTTATGTCCAATGTTAGTAAACATGCCCCTTAGTTTTTTATTCAGCAGCTCTCCAGTTTGCAACATCAGAAATCTGGTTGCTAGGGTCCAAATTACCCTAGCAATCATGCATTGAGTTGAATGAGAGGCTGGAATATGAATAGAGGAGTCATAAAAAGTAGAATGAGCATTTGTTTTTTTATGGGGTCAGTGAGCAAACAATCAGGCAAATAATTGCAAAAAAACTATTAAAAATATAAAATGAAGACCAATTGAAAAGATGCTTAGAATTGGCCATTCTATAACAAACGAAAATGAACCACCACTTTAAAGAGATGCAGTTCACAATATAGACATAAGTACTGTCCAAATAGAAGCCTGTAGGCTGAAGGCACATTTTCTGTTTTAATCCCAAGGATATTAGGACCCCCCTCCCATCAAGCAGGATATAATTCTTAGTTGTTAAGACTGGGGATTTGTGACCTTTTGATTTTTTGGAAACTCTGTTGACTTCCTATTTTGTAGCCCCTGGGGGAGAGTGACTTGGCAGAAGAGTGAAATCGCTTTCCATTGTAGGAATCCCTGCCAAAAGCCAAACACTTCTATTCATAAAGACAGAAAGACTGTGTGTTACATCACATATAATATGGCAGGAATATCTATACCAACACGTGGCATGGATAGATTACCAATACACCATGCAGAAATGACTTAATGGAAATCTATACCCCCCCCAAACAATGTAGGTCTCTATAAAAAGATATTGCATAAAACAGCTCATATGTAAAATCCTGCTTCATGTAAATAAACCATTTTCATAATAATATACTTTTTTAATAGTATGTGCCATTGGGTAATCATAAATAGAAAATTGCCATTTTAAAAAATAAGGGCCGCCCCCTGGGATCAAATGATTCGCTGTGCACAAACAAACTATACTTGTTAGGTCACATGAGCCAATTAACAGACAGAGTTGTGTCTTTTGCTTCCACACTTCTTCCTGTTACAGTTAGAGCTGCAGTATTTCTGGTCAGGTGATCTCTGAGGAAGCACACAGACCATCACAAAATGGTGGTTCAAGGCAAGAGATGTAAAAAGACAATATTTACTTAAATATAAGTTATATATAGTTTGGTAAGATCCTTTAATATGGCACTTAATATGATGTTAACTATATCTGTTGCTTAAGTGTTCATTTTGGGGTATAGTTTTCCTTTAAATACATCTTTCATTCACAAGCATCACATTCTTTATTGGACATTGTGCCAAGCTGGAAAGCACAGGAGTGGTGCCATAACATAGTAAGAGCTTTCTTCAGTGCTCATTTGTATTTTATTTGTATTATTTTTTTTGTATTTTTGAAACCATTATTTGTTGGGTCATTGACAGGACAACATAGAAACTGGTAGGGGCTGTACAGTGTGGTATTGGGCTTGGGGTACAGCTCCTTTTTTACTACAGGTATGGGACCTATTATCCAGAATGCCTGGGGTTTTCCAGATATTGGATCTTAATTTAGATGTTCATCCCCTGAAAATCCAATCATGTCAACATTAAAAAAACCCAAGATGGTTTTGCTTCCAATAAGGATCAATTATATTTTAATTGGGATCAAGTACATGGTACTGTTTTATTATTACAAAGAAAAAGGAGATCCGTTATCTGGAAAACCCCAGGTTCTGAGCATTCAGTATTATGAAGTCACAGTATCATTTTGCAGACTATAACCAGAAATGGAAGGGCTGCTGAATATGAAGCCCATTGGATACTCTACAATTAAGCTCAGCTGGAAGGCCTAAAGCCAGATTTCCCCAGTAACAAACAAGACAATAACCGAATGATTAAGGAAATGAGAGAACTAAGAACTATTTGGCAGTTGTGTAATACATATGAAGGGAGTTGTTAGAAAGAGACAGACTATATTGTGTGGAGAAGAATGACAGAGAGGCCTACAGCTATCCTAAATATTTCCCAAGAACCAGTTCTAAAGCCAGGCTTGTACAGCTAAATGTTCTGCTCCAATCAATCATAGAAAAGCATGAGCTGAAAGGAGTTCCCCCATCACTATTCAAGTGTAAATCAATGCTCTGTAGCATTGCCAAGCCGGGTAATTCACCCTTCTCACAGCCTTCATCCTCAACTTCACTGATGCTTAATCCCTTAATCTGCCCATGTGTCATGTCATTTCTGAAGGATAAATACCACGTCCCTTCACAATCCCATTTTGTAAAGCGTCATTATCTCTGTGGCTCTTGGACGGATTGGACAGATAATGCTCTAACCCAGAAGTGCCCATACTTGAGCTACATCCATAAAAGCATTGTTAGCATTCTGGTCCATGGAAAATAATACTTAAATGGTTATTTATGCGAAAATGTATATTGTTTAACAACCAACTATTTCTTCTGTTACCATAACATAATTAATATCTGAATTAAAAGCATGAAATAGGAGGGTAATTTAGACAAACTGGTTGTTGAAAGTGTCTCGAGATCTACTGATCACCAACTAAAGGTCTAACAGTAGATCCCAAACAGATCACTCAGTTGCCACTTGGTTTATATTTAGTGAAATGCCTTAATGGGAGAATATTAAAAAAAAAAAAAAAAAAAAAAAAAAAAAAAAAGAGAAAGAAAGAAAGAAAGAAAGAAAGAAAGAAAGAAAAAGAGAGTGTAATGGTTTACATCTTATCTGTCTGACCGTTCCTTTAAAGTTTCCTTCTCTAACTCTACTTCTACTACTTTCCCACTCTCTGTTGGAGTTCCTCAAGGCTCTGTTCTTGGCCCCCTGCTGTTCTCGCTCTATACAACTTCACTAGGAAAACTCATTCAGTCATTTGGACTTCAGTATCACCTTTATGATGATGACACCCAACTCTACTTGTCTACTCCTGATCTTTCTAATTCTGTCCTTTCCCAAGTCACAGACTGTCTCTCTGCTGTCTCCTCCTGGATGTCACAGAGCCACCTGAAACTGAACCTTTCTAAAACAGAACTCATATTTCCTCCTATGCTCTGCTTCTGATCTTCGCCTCACTTCTCCTCTGGTCACTTCTGCCCATTCTCGTCTACAAGACTTCTCTCGGGCTTCTGCTTTTCTCTGGAACTCTCTGCCACAAGCTGTCAGACTTTCTCCTTCCTTCCAAACTTTCAAGCGCTCCTTAAAGACCCATCTGTTTAAAGAGGCCTATTCAATGTACCTTAATTAATCATTGCTGTATCAAAAAGGACAAATTGTTTATACAATCCTAATGTCTCAATTGTACCCTAACCTTTTAGTTTGTAAACCCTATTGTACTCTGTAATCCTTGTCTGTTATCCACCATTTATTCCCTGTTTGCTATAACTGCAGTAAAGCACTGCGTATCTTGACAGCGCTATATAAATAAATGATGATGAGAGAGAGAGAGAGAGAGAGAGAGAGAGAGAGAGAGAGAGAGAGAGAGAGAGAGAGAGAGAGAGAGAGAGAGAGAGATAGATATAGATATATACACACACACACACACACACACACATACAGTTCGTGTGCATCGCACAACCATGAGCCAAAATATAAATAAAAAATGGTGTAAAATCAGGGAAACGTATTATGCATAGGTGGGACCACAAAACAACAATGTAAAAGAAGGGGAAACTTAAAATCAGGGGAGGTAAAATTGAGGTTTCACTGTATATTTACATCACCTATATGGTTGCATAGTGTAGTGTTATGAAAAGAGTAATTATCCTTCATTTCTGCCACACATCAGCAACACAGTCATGCTTTATGGCCAAGATTCTCATAGTAACATAGTTAGGTTGAAAAAAAGGCACACGTCCATCAAAGTTTAACCTTTTAAGTCTGTATATAACTGCCAGTTGATCCAGAGGAAGGCTAAAAACACCATTTAAAGCCGCTCCAATTTGCCTCAGAGGTGGAAAAATACCCCTCTTGACTCCAAAATGACAATCAGACTAGTCCATGGATAATTCTCACAATATTTATTCAGCTTATACTGGCAGAGATCCTACCTGAAATTCACTGCAAGGTTACAAACCCCTAATGGATTCATGTAAGAAATCATAGCAAAGAAATGACTCCATGGAAGAAAAAATACTGCTTATATATTGCAAAGTACCTTCTTTTAAAGGGGAAGTTGCCATAGTAGCTGGTGGATTAGAAAGAGAGAACTGTAAATTCATTAAAATGCAAAGTTGTCCAGTTATCATGTGACAGGATAGAATGTTTTAGGGCGGGGGTTCCCAAACTTTTATTACCCATGAGCCACATTCAAATACTAAAAGAGTTTGGGGGCATAAGGTTCCTGGGGTGCCACATAAGGCTGTGATTGGCTATTTGGTAGCCCCAATGTGGACTGGCAGCCTACAGGAGGCTCTGTTTGGCAATAAAACTTGCATCCATCCAACCTGGAATTCAAAGATAAGCACCTGCTTTAAGACCACTGGGAGCAACATAATGCCCATGAGCCACTGGTTGGGGATCACTGCTTTGGGGAAATGTCACACAATACCCACAGTTGTTCCCTTGCCCCACTCCCTGCCAGTGCAATAATTGATAATGATAATCACCAGACGAGCAGACAATCACCAGATGAGCAATTGTACCTGCAGGGTCCAGGCACTAACCATGAAAGTCTATGGAGGGTCAGTTCCAAGCATGTTGCTGTCTGCCCCAATTGATTTGGTCTGTGTTTCTTAAAGGAGAACTAAAGCCTAAAAATGAATATGGCTAAAAGCTACATTTTTTATACTGAATTTATTGCACCAGCCTAAAGTTTCAGCTTGTCAATAGCAGCAATGATCCAGGACTTCAAACTTGTCACAGGGGGTCACCATCTTGGAAAGTGTCTGTGACACTCACATGCTCAGTGGGCTCTGAGCAGCTGTTGAGAAGCTAAGCTTAGGGCTCGTCACTAATTATCCAGCAGAAAATAAGGTTGGTCTGTAATAAAAGCGGATGCCACAGGGCTGATTATTAAATTCTGATGCTAATTGCACTGGTTTCTGTGCTGCCATGTAGTAATTATCTGTATTAATTACTAATCGGCCTTATATTGTGACATTTCTATTCTATGTGTACTGTATATTGTGAGTGGGTCCCTAAGCTCAGTAAGTGACAGCAGCACAGAGCATGTGCAGTGAATCAGCAGAAAAGAAGATGGGGAGCTACTGGGGCATCTTTGGAGACACAGATCTTTACTGCTAAAGGGCTGTGGTTGCCTTGGGCTGGTACAGAAGCACAAAACATAATGTACAACATTTCTAGCTACTTCTTTAGTTAAGCTTTAGTTCTCCTTTAAACTGAAGGTGTCACTAATAATCGCTACTAACCTCTCAAAGTCTGGCAGCTCCAATTTCATATAGATTTTCATATAAATTTGTATCACAATATATACATATATCGGGAATATATCACCTTTTATTTAACATTTACAAAGATTTTGATATATTTTTTTAAAATTAGTATTTTTTGGTCGGAATTGCAGCAGCTGTCCAATTGCTAGGCTCCAATTTTGCCAGGGTCAGTGACCCTCATTTGAGAGTTGGAAAGTGGAAAAAGAGAAAAAACAAATAATTCACAAGACCAATTTACAAAGTTTCTAGTAATAGACTATTTTACAACATGGTTAATTTAAAGGCGAACAACCCCTTTAAACAAAATGACACTAAAAAGAATACTTTTTTTTTTTTTTTTAGTCTTCCTCCAATTTAAAACCTTGAACCTCCCACACCAGTAATTGTCTAAACATTTACATAACCTTCAGCTTTGATTAATCACTGGGCTGCCGCGGGTTATTTTCAGTATCTGGCTGTAGCAAAAGTGGGGTCAGTTTCTTAGGGTGACTCACTCTTTCCTGCTATGTCATAATGAAGCTACTCATTAACCCTGGGTTTCTGCAGGGATGTGTCTATATTAGAACCTCAGCACTTGCTCACATTCCAAACTCTATTATACATATCTCTCGGGAAAGTTGTCTCCCATAGACTCCACTTTATCCTAATTCATATTTTTTAAACTTATTTCCTTTTTCTCTTTAGTAATAAAACAGTACTTTGTACTTGATCCCAACTAAGATATAATTAATCCTTATTGGAAGCAAAACCAGCCTATTGGGTTTATTTAATGTTTACATGATTTTCTACTAGACTTCAGGTATGGAGATCCAAATTATGGAAAGATTGTTATCCGGAAAACCAGGTCCCAAGTGTTCTGGATAACAGGTCCCACATCTGTAACTCTGAAATACTAATTAGTATCACTGACTGTAAATGGAGTATAGCCTAAAAGGGGATGTACAGTAAATCTAAACATAATAATGGAAAAAACTGTCATTCTAAGCAACTTTCCAATAAAGGAGTTGTTCACCTATAAATTATCACTCAAACTAAAAGTTATTCTGATTCATTTTTTATTATTTGCGGTTTTGAGTCATTTAACATTTATTCAGCAGCTCTCCAGTTTGCAATTTCAGCTATCTGGTTGCTAGGAATCAAACTACCCTAGCGACCCTGTATTGATTTGGAAAAAAGAGAGACTGCAATATGAATAGGAGAGGCTTGAATAGAAAGAGGAGTAATTAAAAAGTAGCAATAACAATACATGTGTAGCCTTACAGAGCATGTTTTTAGATGAGGCTCGAACCTCGGCAAATAAATCAACTATAAAAAAATGAAGACTAATTGATAAGTTGCTCAGAATTAGCCATTCTATAACATACGAAAAGTTAACTTAAATGGGTTGTTCACCTTCCAAACACATTTTTCAATTCAGTTGTTTTTAGATTGTTCCTCAGAAATACTTTTTTTTTTTTTCTTTTACTGTTTTTCCCCAGAAATAAAGACCTTTTTTTTTTCTTTTTTTTTTTTTAACAGTTTTTTTAAATGTTTTTCCAAAAGTTAAAAAATGAATGTTCCTGTCTCAGTCTGGCAGCTCAGTAATTCAGATACAGACTCTTAAACTGTCACAATTTTGCAACATTTCTCAGAAGCATCTCTGGAGTATTAGCAACTATTATATCAATTCTTAGGGTAAGTATGACTACAACGATTTTTTCGCCATTTCGCTAATTTTCAACAATGCCAAAGGGTTTGCCAAAAATTTTCTACCAGCGCCCACCTAATACCCACATTTTAATGAAGGTCCCAAATATCCTGCAGGACTCGATCCACCATATTTTATCCTCAATAGAATATAAGGCCCTCCATGCCTGTTGTTAGACCATCTGCATAGAGGCCTGGCGACTAATCGCCTCGTCTTTGCGGCGACCAATCTCCCCAAACGCCTTCCCTCACTCTGCCGGGTCTGCCCTGGCTAAAATGAAAAATTGCCGGTGTAATCACACAAAACTTCGGGCAACTTCGGAAAACGAATTGCCATGTGTGATTATTGCCGGCGATTTTCATTTTAGCCAGCGCAGAGTGAGGGAAGGTGTTTTGGGAGATTGGTCGCCACTAAGACGAGGCGATTAGTCGCCAGGCGACTAAATCTCCCCAAAACTTCCAGTGTGACCTTACCCTAACAGCTGCCTTTAATGAAACCCAGAGATTCTGCTCAGCAGGGACAAAGATAAGAAATGTATCAACTAAATGTATAAATTTAGAACAGTTTACAGGGTCGCGACCCCCCTCCCAGAGCTGCTTCAGAAGGTGAAAAATAACACTTTACACATAAATATTAGAAAAACGATCAAATGTCAATCAGGCAGGCATAAAAATGCCATCAGATCGAGTACCGCATTGAGGCCCCTTCAATGTATGTTTTTTTTTTTTTGTTTTTTTTTTTAAATTTGAGAAAGAAATGTACTACAATGTGATTTTTTTTGCCATTTCGCTAATTTTCAACAAAGCGAAATGGTTCAGATTTTCTACCAGCGCCCACCTAATACCCACATTTTAATGAAGGTCCCAGATATCCTGCAGGACTCGATCCACCATATTTTATACTCAATAGAACATGTGTCCCTCCATGCCTGTTGTTAGACCATCTGCATAGTGGCACAAGGATTTCTGAGCACATTAGAAAGGATTATGACCAGCGTCTCATTAAGAGAACAATAGCAAACAAGGCGACACACTGTAGGAAAGCTGGAGTAAGGGATCTAAAAAAAGAACTAAAATGAAATGTTCTCTGAACCAAGTCGCTCATTTAATCCTGTATTCATGAGTTAAAAGTACATAAGAATTGAGGGTTAGTCCTTCAGTGGCAGGAAAAACAGGTTATTTACAAAGTTATTTATGTGTAACTTTACCTGGGTGTATATTTAATGCAAGAAAATGTTTTTATTAATATTGCTAGTTTCAGCATGTAGAATAATCTTGCGCCGATATTTCTCATGTATTTGACTCTAAGCGGCTCACCACTAATCAGCACAAAGCATTTCATTATCATGGTTCGTTAATTGTGCTGTTCTAATGAAGGAGGGATTTGTTTTTTTCAGATTTTCCTACACACCATATATTAAGGAATAATTAGAGCAGACAATGCATTACACACTCGAGTGGTTTCCTTCATGGAAACTGGAAATGTCTAAGTGCTCCTCCATCAACTAAAAAGACCATTGCAGGCGA